>JAHWFP010093993.1:387781-403532 GCA_023313725.1 Lithobius niger | reverse complement strand
TCCTCACAGTCAATACAGCTATCTCAATCGGCTGCGAGTCGAAATCGAAAAGTGACATCTGTCGGCATTAATTTCTGAGCGTTTCAGCAAAACAATGGCGATCTCCGTGTCGTGTTTTGGTGATGCAGTAATTAAATTGTTATATCGGACGTACGTAACGTATTCGTACCGCAATTATTGTGTTTAGTTATTGTTTAAGTGATCCAAAAGTCAAACATGCATGTCAAAATTGATGTAATTGCCTTTAAATTAATTGATTTTTTTGTAATTTGTTTCAAATAACTTGCATACCTTTTAAATTTTGTGGGTCCATGCATGTTCGTTAGTTGTTTATAGGCTATTAACATGAATGTAGACAAAAAAGACAACTAAATTAACAAGAAGAAAAAACACAGCCCAAGTTCTGCCCCCCCCCCTTTTTTTTCCTCCTTCGGCCTTTTTAACGCTGCTTTTTTCCCCACCCCCTCACCAGGCGCGCACTTAAAACATGAACATTTTAGCATTAAGTCAGATCTTGGTGGCAAGATTTTTGATTTTAAAGGTCCTTGGAAAAATTGTATCAGTTTTGAAATAAGCGCATGAAACTCTTTGGTAACTAAACTACAAAAGTGACGGTTTAGGACAATAAATTTGATATAACATTTTTTTATACTATATATTCCGTGATTATCTAACGGTTGAGAATAAAAGCAGTAAAATCCAAGCAAATGCAATGCACAGAAGGAAATGGCATTCATGGAGCCACTCTTTCCCTTAAAATACTTTCATCGTTCAAATACCCTTTCGAAAGACAGAATGCATAAACGCATACATACGCATGTGTAAAATTTACAACAGCATCAATGCACGAAAGCTGGGGATGCAGTTTAACCATACGTGGCATGCAACTGTGAAATGAATACAAATATCGCATCATGGCTGTACGTGTACTTGAAGTTGTTACACTTAATTCTATCCATACGACATAAATTCAGGTAAAATACACCACCAACTACATACAACGATTTTTAAATACCTTGTACCAGTGACGCCATTGGGACGCATGAATGGGTAATGCCCTCTCCTCCCGCTCAACATTTTAGGGTTAAATTTTACCCAAACGGTGAAACGAACTAGAAGATGGACATTTTTCTGGACATGTATTTTCACCGTAAACTATAAATTTCAAAATAAAACTTAATTTTAGGGGTTATCCGTAATGCAAAGTCCATTACAACCAAATCTTCCGGTAAAGGAAATTATTAGTAAAAAAGACTCGAAGGTGGTTTTGTTTACAAAGCAGATCAAATCAAACTTAAGAACCAGTTGATGTAAAGGATGATAGTTGGTGGAAGGGAGAGTCTGTAATAATCATTGTTGAACTCCCAAAGAGGCTGTCAATCCAAGTCCTGCCCATGCCTCCCCCCCCCCCCCCCAACTCACCCAGCTAGTTTATTCTAGCGTCGCCACTGCATGGTACACGCTTAAAATATCATTAACTTGCACCATGTACAAGAGAATGTCCTTACCCCTATGGTATATTTCAAAGCCCTTAAAACAGCTGTAAATCCGTAGCCATCCTTAAAACCACAATGCAACAAGAAAAAATTTACGGAAGAAACTATTTATGTCAGTATTTTTCTCTAGTAATCTAATATAGGTAAAAGTATATGCATTGAAAAAAAATAATTCACGTACTATTTTCGGAGATCCCGTGTAGAACCATTTCTAACATTCCGTCTTTTTGTGCCTCGAAGACTACTGAACTTCAACGGCAGCCAGTTTAGTCTCACGTTCCGTCGTTAATGTCTTGCATCATGCCGTACTGTGCATGTGATGGTAAACTATAATGTAAATTGGTGTATAATTAATAAAGTAGCAATGTTGACTCAGAAAATATTAATGGTAAACATTTTAAACCCATAGTTAGCACTCTCCCATCAGCCTTATGTAAAAAGAAAAAGGTAAAACAGCAGTCTAGAAACCACAATGGGCCGAGTAGGAAGGTTCATGTCTATGATATAATTTGTCAGTGGTTCAGGGGCCGCCATTTTCCAAGATGGCTGAAATTATAAAAGTACATTTTCCTAAATATCTTTGCTGCCTACGAACTTTAAGTGTGTGTTTCCTTACTAAACACCAATTTTCACAGTATTGTAGATACTTGAAAAGGTTTACAAGGCAACCTTAATATTCAAAATAGAACATTCTCTTATTAATTTGAAATCTGTTGTCCAATAAATGTAAAGTATCCATTCTTTTTAAATGGCCACCAGCAGCCATTTTGAAAACTGTTCATCGGCTTTATCATATTTAATAGCCACCAAACCGACGCGTAAAATATGATCAAATTATTTCTTTTAGATACATGGTGGCCGCACATTGAACGATATCTGCGTAAAAGTTCCCACCCCTTATTGTGGTATCTATACTAAACGGCCCCTACAACTGTGCCAATTTTGTACCAAAGAATGGCGAGTGCTTCCTCATTAGGTTGATGCTTAAAGATATAAATTGTAACATCCCAGTTTCGTGGCTTTTACATATGTCCCAATTGTTAAGTGACAATGATTGCAGTTGTACATATTTAGTGTTAAACCATGTAAGCCTTGGTGGAAGAAGCCATTGTGACTAAACGTGACACTTCACTTAATACTTGGATGTAAAAACAAAATCTTGCAGGTTGTGGTTTAAACCGTGACATGTGCGGGTTGTCGCGTAAACCACGATACTTCACTCAAAACATGGCTGTAAAAACAAAGTGTTGCCGATTGTGATGTTTGTCATTTTCTTTGTTGCAAATACCAGAGGGGAAAAACAACAACTTAAAGGAATACTAAACCGTCAACTACCAATTTTTTTATTGTTAGTTTTGGTTGAATTAATGTTAAGTGGCATCCGACGTAATAGGAGATAGTGCTTAAGCCATACAAATTTTTAAAACGCCTCCTTTAAGCAGACGACGCGTGCATAACTCCCAATTGCTGGAGAAAATCCCGTTTTGAATCATGGGGAGTTACATCATTTTTCTTCCCGCATACGCACCAGAAACAAAATATTGTTGCCCGGGCTATCACAAATTGTGCAGCAAAAGGGGGTAGGGAATGCCCGCGTCTCAACTGGCAATAAGAAAAATTGCGTCACACTCTCTCATGGTGCGAACTCAGCCGGTTCTCGTCGGGATAGGTGACTTAAAATTGGCAGTTGTTTTTATTTATTTTGACGTTATTATCAAGGCAAGCTGGTTTTTAGGGTCTTAGCTACATAAAAAAAATTGGAATAGTGAGGTTAGTATTCCTATAAAAAAAATAGTAAAAAAAAGAACACACAGGATTTGAATGCATTTGAATATTGTAATGACCAATAAAATGAAGAGTGTTATTACTCTTTCACAACATCAAACAACTTTTATTATGTACCTTGGTCAGTCATGGATTCGATCCAGTTTGCTGATAGTCAACCAATGGTTTGTGCTTGCTCGCATTTTTCGGGGTCCCCAACTCACAAAGTTCGTGGTGCACTTTGTAACCTGGCCATTTTTTTGTTCTTCTTGGTGATACAAATCATCGGATGATGCAAATGGATTGTGCAATGAAAATAGTAAAGTCAGAACTTGTTAAAATAGCAACTAGAATTACTTTGATGCGGAATACGTCCATAAGTCAATGCTAAGCTACTCTTGTACACATTGTGGCAGTTCTGTTGCTCGGTTTTAAAGTCCATGTGAATTCTCTACAAGCCATTGCTTAGTTTCAAACATTCTCCACACGTATTTAAAATTTGTAAAGTTTACATGTTTGAAAATAACAAGCACGCCACAACCAGGAAACGCTGCACTGACTTACCAGAAATTCAGAACACCACAGTCCACAAATTCATTACAATTTTTGATGTACAATTAATAAGGGTGCATCATGGTCAAACTGTCCTACGTTTTTCAATCAATTGTTGTCTTAAGTTGTAAAACCCGTTTCGGGAGTTATTTATACTCGATCGTGGGGGCCTGTCTGCGGGCCTGATAACTAGCACGTAGCCACGTCGTTGCTTCTCTCACTCTATTGGTGTCGATCTACCTGCACACACGCGCATATCGACACCAATGTAAATGGCTTGCTAGAAATTCACATGGACTGTAAATCTCCTTAACCGTGCAAAAACCTGCAACAAAGCATTCAACCAATGGGAAGATGCATGTAACACAGTATTGTTGCATGTACCTTTCCGTTGGTAGAATTATCACATACAGGGATTCTACTGCATAAATAACATTCAAGTCACTTCACGACTATCAATTTCCATTTCTTTTAATCCATTCCGGAGTGATTTCTTAATACCTGGTACTGCAGGACTTTCTTCAGCTATATTCTGTATTAGCTGATACAGGTTATAATCTCTAGCATTTCATGTACATTATTATCAACAAAATACAATGGTCTGTATAATGTTTCCTATTTGTTGGTATCTCGTTACCGAGTGCTGTCGCCCGAGCTAACCACGCACACCGGCCTGCAATGGCGATCAAGCGACGGATTAAAATCCCAGAGTTGCACCTCCTATAGGCACAACAGCGATCTTGCTTGTGTCTTGCGCTAGCAGTGGCGTACATATTGCAAACCTCACGATCCGTTATTAAGAAATGGTTATCGGAGAGAAATAAAAGAATAACCTATCAAAATTATCCTGGAAATTGGTGGTTGCAAGGCAAGTCCTAGTTTAGCGGCAGTGTGGATACACCATCACCAAAATTCTAACATGCAATTGTAGTAGAAGTGTGTGTATCAGTAAGTTACGATTACTGACAGTGACAGCTGCAATGTGATGTGTAAATGCAAAATGTTTGATTTGTCTGCTAGCCAGTTGTCACTGCAATTACTGTCTAAATACGCCTATCCAACCCCATTCCCACTGACCCAAGTTGACCCACTATTAGGTCAACGTATGATCCAATATATTGATGTTAAGAAATGTATCTACATAATTACTTTGCTGACCCCCAATTCATACCTTAGTTGACTGTGCTTCCGTACATAAATATTCTTCCAAAGTGTATCAACTTTATCTTGTGCGGAGGTTAATAATATTAACAATGTTAGATTCTCACAAACTACATCCCAGCACTTCAGTGAAAAACAATGGATTTGAATGGAACCTTTACCCCAAACACAAAGATTGCCAATTATTACATAGGGCAACTTAAAATACCTAGTATGAAATCAGGAGTAAAAATTTTAGTTTTTTGACCTGGATTCCTTATCGTTTTATGTTAGTTGGCTCTGTATTTCGATACATAAAGACTGTTCCAAATTCATTAACTTAAATCTCATACAGATCAGAGGTTAATAATACCTACAAGGCGAGATTACAATAAATACATCCCCGCATTTCAATGAACGACAAATGGACTTTAATGACACCTTCACCCCGTACACAAAGCTTGCCATCACTAGGGCAACTTTAAAACGATGATGAGAAACAGAAACCATTAAGCAGTTGAATATCTTTTGGCTCTTCGTATTTGGTTCAGTAAGGTAAACTTGTGTCACAACCGAAATAATGCAGTCAAGCTTTGCTTATCCCCCATACATTTTTGTGTCCTCGCTGCGGGTACGTCGACACCTGAACATAATCATTAGCATATGTTATTTACCAGCCAAACTCTTAAACATAATCACCGATGCGCCATACTTTAAAAATCTGTTGTTGCGTTCCAATTTGTAGGTGTGTAGTGTCATATTTGTTGTACAAGGCGGGTGTGGCTGCTTCCAACGTTGAAATACACAACCGATTCTGTTTGTTGCGTCGTCGCAATTGGTTTCCCTTTCTTCCGCATGCAAGTTTAGTGTGACCAGTCTAATTGGAAATGTGTGCATGAATGTTAAAATCAGTGATGTATAATATTTTACAGTGAAGCTTGTCATCCAGTTAAATGTACAGATATAAATGTCTAATGCCTTGAGTAATGTATAATAAATATTTTCAAAAAAGTAAATCTAAAAAAAATATTCAAAACCTATTTTACAAAAATACTATTTTTCATGATTATTGTGTTCAAAGATGTATATTCAGTTGTATAATGTATAAATACAAGATGTATTTAGTACTGGAATAAATACTGCTGAAACCACAACCGTGTTATGATAGTATTGTTTTGTTGTAAAAATCCAGAGAGTTTTAACTTCCAAGTTAATTTTACCACGATCACCCTCAGAAATTGTGTTTGGGAGGGAATTTAAAATGAGGATGAAAAATTCAGCAGTCCAGAACGAGGGGGGGGGGGAGGTGCTGTAAGTCCATTGGAGACCTGAAAACAATCCATTTCCAGCACTATAGTGCCATTGAAACGTGTAAAGCGTGCAAAAAAAACAACTGTTTATTCTTAAGCCACCCAACCGATACACCCTATCTACACAAAATGTGCCAAAACAGTGCAGGTACAACTGTAAAGACAGTTTCGTCTCTAGCCTGTGGACTAACACTGGGTTCGAGATTGCCAGTTTAAACTGGCATTGGGTAAGATAGCTACTTTAGTCTAGAACCGGGTTCGAGATTGCCAGTTAAAAATTGGGTTTGAGCAGTGGCGTAGTGAAGTTGGTGTGGGCCCCTATGCAAAACTTCAAGGTTGCTTCAGAGTCCTTATTTAGTCAAATACAGCAAGAAACTGGGTTCAGTCTGAATGCCACCAAGTTCCTAAAAGTTTAGGGCGCACTTCAAAGGTTGGGAAAGGTACGTCCTCAAGACATAAAAGCTAGTATGGGTACAAACCAGAACAGACGACCCACTTCTCATTCCAAGCAGCTACCAAAACTAGACAAAAACTAAACTATTTGACCTTCCTGTTGTTGTCAAAGGCCCTGATGAATCGCAAAGTGCCCCTTGCGGTTGCGTTGTGGTTCAGTTAGGTAATGAAATGGCAGACGCTTAAGTAGATGGGGGTCATCCTTAAGTTGTGTCCACAGTCGGGCTCATATCCTCTCCCACTCCGACCCAACAACGCCTTCGTTAATATTCTGCGACGGATCAAGTTCTGGGGTTGCTTCGATCCTTGCCCAGAAGTCCTCTAATGATGAGTAATATGTTACTGAACGTGACCTCAGGCAAGCTCTCGAACACTGAATCTCGCTACACGAGCGAGAACTCTCGGCTGTCCATGCAGTGAAGAAGTGGCGTCACCTCGTAGAAGGTCAAAGCATTCAAAAGTTACGGACCACTGCCCACTTTTGCTGATGGACACCCAAGAAAACAGTAGGGGGTCGGATCGGTCGCTGGTTCATTTTTCAAAAGGGAATTTATAATGGGCCCGCCAATGCCCTCTAGTTTTTACGATAATGAATAGACCCTAATGAGAGAATTAACTGTCTCTTAAATGAGGCTAAAGTTCCCAATTTAAAAAATCCTGTTTATCTGTTCAACAACGATTGTTTCAACTGTAACGTCGAAGTTGAACAGTTAATATTCCAAAATTGGATGAGAAGACTGCAAAAGATCCCTTTATGCAAACTCTCGCTCTTCAAGGAAAACTTTTGAAAGCCTCGTCCCCAGCAATTCAGCATTTTGTAGATCAATTTTCCGAAACTTGTATTTACGACGATGGAACAATTTATCATGAACTTGCTGTTGACCTAGAAGAAACTTCTAATCTTAAGATATTTGTGCCACGCTTTATGTAGCATCAGGTTTGAAGCTTCACCACAGCACGCTCCCAGGAAGCCATCATGGGGCTCGTTAGACCCTTGGCTGAATTCAGGAAATCTTTATTTCCGCGTAACGTCCAAACTCGAGCAGTGTTTCGTCAAGTCATGTCGTCTGTGTCAAAAATATAAAGGCCATGCCGCACGTTGTGTTGCAGGGTTAAAAACTATTTTTGAAGGAACCTTTTCGCGCATCACATCCTCTTCCGATCTCCCAAGGACTCAGTCTAGCAAAATACCAAAATACCTTGGTAATTTCTAATCTTTTTTTCTGGTTTCCTTTTTGCCTTACATTTCAGAAAAGTTGATGCCAAAATGCTTATCACTTTATTGACTAAATCGGGTATTTCCCATATTCAGGCTGCCACGCGTTGTCCTGTCTGACAATGGCTCGAGCTTCATATCCTCGGTAACCAGGGAGTTATACCAATGTTTGGCATTAAACAACATATAACGGCCCTATATCATCCATCTAGCGATTCCCCGCTGAGTTACAATGTAAAAAACTACGGCAAATGATAGCACAGTTTTGTGGTGATCACCCCAGAAATTGGGACGAATTGAATTCTATGTTCATCATGAGCTACTTCTCGGTTCATACTAGAACCAGCTACACCCCGGCCTATTTATATCTTGGGCAAGAGATACCCCAATTTCAGACGCGCTGAACCAACCCGTCGTCTTATGGGTTGCAATGTTATCTTCAAATCTACGCAATGCAATCGCACGCAACGTCATATTAGAGATTAAGACGGACAAAAATACATGTGGCAAATTAAATGAACATTTTCCAAAGCCATTGGAGTTTGAAACTAGATCGAAGGTTTGAGTACGTACTCATTTTCTTTCTGATCGGTTTGATACTTAACACCATACTCTTGAATACCCTTCAAGTATTGCAGTACTCGCTTCGCTGCTGCCCTATGACATTCACCTGGATTAGCACGTGTTGCAAACATTTGTACACGCAGACTGGGTGGGTGACAAAGACGATAGGAAGTCAAGGACTGGCTGTTGCTTACGACTAGGCAACTCGCCAGTGGTCTGGAAACCAACTAAGCACTGACTGTTACCTGGTGCGACAATCAAGCAGCCATACAAATATTGACAGGACTGTGCCTAATTTGAAATCAAGCCACATTGAGAAGCGACCATTTTGTACTTGAAGTGGTGCAAAATAAAGAAGTTTAAATTGAATATAACCCCTCAATAATGAACATTGCTGATATATTCACGAAGCCCCTAGGAACTTAGACGAGGGACAGGTCTGATTCAGCTCAGAGTCAGGTCAATCAATAGGAAAGGAAGATGCCCTTAAATCGGTTTTGAAGCCTGAACGCGAGTAGGAGATTCGTTGCGATATGCGACACAGTTACAATGAGAGAACAATGACTGCCATTGTATATACACGATGTGCGTGTACAATTGCTATAGACGACAGGACTAGGAGTAGAGGAGCAAATAGGTCTGGAGGAGCTTCAGATGAAAGGCCTAGAAGAGCGGAGACGACAAGGCTAGAGGAGCTTCAGACGACAGGTCTAGAAGAGCTGCAGAAGACAGGTCTGGAGGATCTTCAAACAAAAGGTCTTGAAAAGCAGCAGACAACAGGCCTTTGAACGAAAGGTTTAGAAGCGCATCAGATGTCAGGTCTAGAGGAGGACCGACGAAAGGTCGAAAAGAAGCCACAGGCTGATCGTAAGCGACAAGAGTCGTGGTGGAAGAATTGATTGCAGTGCCATTGGGAGCCGATGAAAAGGTGGACGAAAGGCACAGTGAGCCGGGCGAGAGGTGGTCGAAGGTCCTGACAAAAGGATGACTAGACATCTGGAAGTTGATGAAAGGACGGGTAAAGATCGAAAGCGGTTCCACACAGTGGCCGCTACAGAGTAGGGGTAAGGTGGCCTGATGGCTAGCATGACCGTCTCCTGTGCCAGAGGTCCCTGGTTCGAGTCCGGCCTCAGCCATCCCTGGCATTTTCGGGAAGAGAAGGGCCCTGTGATGTCTCGTGCTCGTGTCGATTGTGGCATGTAAAAGAACCTAGGAATTTCCGATGGGTTTTACCTAGCAAAATTGTCCCTCTCTCCTCCCGGCGCTATGGCTAACATTGGGTGCGCGTCAAACAACAGTCGCCGCTACAGAAGAAAATATGGCAACCTGTTGCGCCTTGGCACTTTATAGGAGGGGTATGCAGGCGCAGTGGCCCGGCTCTAAACAAGTTAAAAAATCTCTAGGGTAAGACGGCATTCAGCAAACAGAATGCTAAATTTACAGGTAAAGATACCTCCGAACGACACATAGTATAAAGATTCTGGCAGTTCTATCCACGACTAGTACGGAAAGATTTTTTTTTTAATTTGAAACTAACAACTTTTTACACGAACTGAAGCGGACGCATCAAATTACGATCTACGTATCACAATTCATTAATCCAAATACAATCAAACCTCGTTATAACAATACCTCTTACCAACCTTCACCAATGTCGGTTGCCACTCGCCAAACGGCGAGGAAAATTCAGCAGTAGGCGACTTGGTTTTTAGAGCTACTCGCCAAAATGGCGACTGATTAACAAACCCTGATGCTTAAATTGTCATATCTCGGGAACCGTGTTAGCTAGAAACAAGTGGTTTGCGGCATTGCGTACAGAATTACAAGGGCTCTCCAATCAAGTTTGCAACAATGTCGCTAGCCACTTTAGTTGATTGAAGAGTTAGATTACTGCAAACAATATTTAAGCATAAAAGTAGTAGTACAACTGCTAAAATTGTTTCTACATGGCGAGGAGGTAATGGACAATGGCGAGTGCATTTTAATGTCTACCGGCCAAATGGCGAGGGTCACACAATTCACATTCGTGAATGATGCCTCTTACAACAATAAACCTGCTATAACAATGCTATTTTCCAGGCTCTTTAGGCAGCAATACATGCAAAAGTGATTGTTTATAACAATAAACCTGATATAACATTTTACTTTTCAAGGACCTTTGGACAACGTTATAAAGAGGTTTCACTGTAAATATCATCAGTTTTAATGATTCATCTAACTACTGATAGACCCGTCGAATCTCTGACTAAACATGTCATCAAACATTTTTTCATAGAAATTTTAAATGTACGGGAAACATTTTATGGCCACAGATGCGTTATACTGTTACATACAAACTGAAATGACACTGATGAACCCGCTTCTTCCTTTATCCAAGTGCATTAGCAAAGTCCCTCAAAAGTCGGTATATTTTAACACTAAATTAACCCTGTTTACTGAGCATTCAATAACACGATGCCAAAAACCAAAAGTGATGGGTAGCAGTGTTGATCGATCACCAATGGTGGAGAACTTTTAACTAAGCACATTTTCCTTAATTATGGAACGTTTTTGAAGAAAGTAACGAGAAATAGTTTCATTGAACGAACCCACATTTTTTAATAAAATATGTGTAGCAAAGCCAACTGGTTTTGTTAACAAAACTAACAACAACTGGACATATCGCAGTCATCAAAACAGCTGAATCTTCCACATCACACCAAATTTTGTACCTTTTTGCAGTACTCGCCTTCTTTTCCAGAATCAAACATTTCCCAGACTTAGCCACGTTTCCCATACCACGGGACACACTTTTCGTCACACAGTCACAGTTTGACTGCCCCCACACCAGAATCCACTCAACCAGAAACCGTATAGGCTGATCCTATACTTTACCTGTGCTGAAACGCTGCCAAAACACTATCTCGCACAATGATAATGCTCACACTTAAACCATAGCAGTGGCACGGGGAATATAGCCATTCATAACTGGGTAAGTAAACTAACCCAGATCGCTGTAAATTAGATAGACGTAAGGGAACCAAACTAGTACAACAGCAAAAATCATACACTAAAATAGCAAAGATTAAGTCTTTATTAGCGACTTCTTCATTGAGATGACGTGGCAAACACTAGATCACAACTCTAAACACTCCATCTACGGCAAATTAAAATAAAGATTTCCCCAAACCGCTAAGAAATCTAGGCTACATGGTCTTGGCCTTGGAGAGATGGCTCAGATAATAGAAGCCGTTTTGAGTTGTTATCTGGAATTCGCTGATTATAGAGTCGTGGTTATTTTAAATTTTTCAATGAAATACAAGTCCATAACAAAAGTTTAAATAGGGCTACTCAACCTTAGCTAATTTTAGTGTACAGTTCTCACTGCTGTGCTGTTGGTTTTACCTTTACAGTAAGCTACTTCTTTCACAATTGTTGTTATATTCAACAATCATTGGAAAATTTAGAGCCACACGACTAATCCATGTACCAAGTCCCTAAGTGTAATTAGGGAAGAAAGTGACTCATTGATTGAAAAAGAGGAAATAGGAAGAAAGCCACCAAATTTGTACATCTTTTAGGGTCTTTAATGCATTTTTAGGTGGTTGGCAAAGCTAAAAAAAAGCGAGGAAATCGGCTAAAACGAGTAATACACATGCAGGTGGAGGTAAGAGGCATCTGATCTTATCATATACCAGACTGATGGAGATCATTTAAAGATCAGAGAAGGAGGATGGTGTGTGTGTGTGTGTGTGTGCGGGTGTGCCGCCCCCCCTAATGATCGGTCATTGTTCAACATTAAACAATTTCGGAGATGTTTAATTTTTTACTGCAATCAGGGCTGGAAATGAGCGGTATCAAATCACTTCCCAATTCAATTTCAGACATTTGTAATGCAACATCATACCACAAAGAAATTTATAACTAGCTTTTTAAAATAGGTCTAACCCATCTACAATAAAAAAAAAAATGCTGTAAAATGCTGTATAGCCAACATTAATTTGCCAGCACGGAGCGAAAACAACAGCACTGGCGTAGCTACCAGTACCGTCTTAACCCTTTGAGAACTGCGGTTTTTTTATATCTCCAAAAAAGTAGGGGTAACCTGGACGGGGCTCGAACTAGCAACCTGAAGGAGCTGTTAAACGTGAGGCACACGCCTCTACCAACTCGGCCACGGCCGTCTCTAGAGTCGGCTTGTTAAGGGAACCTTGTATTGTTGTCATTCCTGCATGTTGGCCATCTCGCGCGTAGTAAGGACTCTGTTTTTAATACTTCAATCTGTGCTTGTGTTTGGCCCGAGATTTTCTCGGGTTTAGCACTCAAAGGGTTAAAGAAACTCAACTACGCAGCTATAAATGAAACCTCTTAATCCCAATTCCATGAGGAGTTAGTTTATTTTTATGCTAAGTGTAGTCAATGAACTTGAAGCATTCTTTAGAATGTTTAGAAATCGGAAATTAAAAATCATTCAATTCATTAAAAATACCGTAGCGGTTTTTACTCTGAAAGCTCATATCGAAAAAATGTCAGTCCTAAATTTAACGCACAATTTCAGATTACAGGAATCTCACCAGATTCTTGCGAATTTTCAACAGACAGTATTCGTCCGTCTTCGTCAGGCACTAAGAGAATTTGTACAGGTTGTAACTACATCGTTTTGGACATCGTGATTCGAAACCGGCGCTCGGCGTGGATTTTTCAGCGAGACTCTCAAGCCGATGGGAGAGAGGACCTGCTGCATGTAGTAGGCCCATCGCATCCAGTGAGCCTGAAGCATCCAGTAGGCCCGACGCATGCAGTGGGCCACGCCGTGCGCCGGTTTCCAATCACGATGTCCAAAACGATGTAGTTACAACCTGTACAAATTCCCTTAGTGCCTGACGAGGACGGACGAATACTGTCTGTTGAAAATTCGCAAGAATCTGGTGAGATTTCTGTAATCTGAAATTGTGCGTTAAATTTAGGACTGACATTTTTTCATTCAATTCATACGTCAAACGATCACATTTGCTTGTTCTCTCTGAACCATCAAGCAAAAAGAAAGCGCCGTTTTGTGCGCCTAGAAAAATAATTATGCTTCATTTAAACTGCTACGCAAATTTGTACTTTGCATCACAATAATGCTAGTTGCTACATACTTTTTTGGACATTTCGAGCCCTGGTAACAAGACCCAGTCATCCACCTAGATATTTATCCAATAACGTAACAATGATCGCTAACCTTTTCTTCAAGCTCCAGTTATTTAATCCGTAAGCCACAATTAATGTTGTAATCCACAGGGCACAATAAATCGAAACCACTCATGTGCCAAGTTTCATTTTAATTCAATTTCAATTGACTGCCGAATCAATGGTGTAAATTTGAAATTTTGCTTTTGTTTCTTCTTCTATTTCAAAATTCAAAAGTTGTAAGATTCCAAGGAACGCACACCATTAACAGGAAAGGGGACACAAACCAAGTCCCTGCCATACATTTACGGTACGGGAAGAAACTTCAAGGATCCTCCGCAGCAATGGATCTCATTCAGGCATATTCTGGACATTTTCTCCGCCCGTGTTGTATAATCCCAAATGACTGATGTTTATAAGATTAATACTTAATATTATTATTTTTGGGCTTGCATATTCTAAAGAAATAAATGGATACGATTATAAGACTGGTGACTGGTGGTGGATTTGAAGCCCAAAATTTAATTCGACAGCTTTGACTTTCGACTGCTTACTGAGGCCGTTTTAAAAATATATTTAGTATTAGCTAAATAATCCAAAAAATATTTGAGCAACTGGCATGAGATTAACACCAATGGATAGCTCGCGGGGAAACACTATTCGAATGGTGTATTAAAACACAGAATCAGCCAAAATTAGACAGTTATGGATTCGCACAAGAGTATAAGATGATGCTGGTATTGAAGGATTCAAATAATGTCACACGAGACTCAAAAACGCACACTTTCACAATGAAGATAGTCTGTTAACTGCAATTTTTCAACTACTAACCGTAGGTACCTTAAAGGTAAGTTCAAACTCTGTTTAGGCCATTAAAAAAAAGAAAGTTTTTCTCGGGCGAAAAAAAAATTTGTTCCATGCGGGCGGGCGGGCTTTTTTTTTTTTCCCTTTTTTTTAGCCACACCAACAACAACAATAATTGCTGTTGTTAAGAGTAATAATAAGAGTAATAATGATATACTCTGATCCCTATTGTTGGTGTGGTGCTCGTGATGGTTTTTTTTTTTTTTTGGTACGGCATCTCGTCTTCGTATTTTGTTGCAAACGCTGCGGTAAATAACGAGGAATGAAAAAAAAAAGGTCCATGCGGCAGCTTTTAGGCGGTGCGGCGATGCCTGAGAAACAACTTTTTTTTTTAAATGGCCTTACATTTAGTTTTTCAGTCCAATACACGGTTCGAATTCGTAATGCCGATGTCTGCTATATTCGGTCGATTGGTACACCCTTGCCCACTGTAGCACGCGGGCCGTTCTTTACACACAATCGTCCACTCAACATCGAGCTTCTTTCGCAGTCGAGTTCCTCTCGATTGTGTGTAAAGAACCTCCTGCGTCATACAATGGGCAAGGGTGTACAAATCGACCGAATATAGCAAACAGTGGCAGTTACGAATTCGAACCGCGCATTGGACTGAAAAACGAAATGTAAACAAAGTTTGAACTTACCTTTAAGATGCCTGACGACGACTACAGTTAGCTGTTGAAAATTTGCAGTTAGTAGACTATCTTCGTTGTCAAAGTATGCGTTTGTGAGTCTCATGTGACATTATTTGAATCGTTGTAGTGTTTCACAGTATAATAAATAGTGGTGTTTTTGCTGGTATTTAAGGGTATAAATTTTACAAAAAGCACCATCTCATAATCAGGATTATACGGTACCATCATCAGAGGTTTCCCGGTTTGAATCTTCGTATTACTTTTACTAGATTTAAGTAGTTTTAAATGTTAAGTAACGTTTAAAATGAAGTTAGTTCACCAATACGAGCATCAGTCTGATTCGGATTAACTTCGACTCACAGATATTAATTAAAAATATATCTACAAACTTCTGAAGTCAATTCACCTTCACACATAATCACATTTTAAAATCTGCCCTTGCGGCAAAGAAAGGTGAAAACCCTCCGAATATTGAGAAAATTTAAACCTTGTATATTTCAGTGAATTTGCTGCCATTGTGCCTATTTTCATTACCTGATGAAACAAACAATTTTGGACAATGTAATACTCCAGTGTTCATTAGTTCGGATAATTTAATACTCCAGTGTT
>JAHWFP010093993.1:374378-387771 GCA_023313725.1 Lithobius niger | reverse complement strand
TAGTTCGGATAATTTAATACTCCAGTGTTCATTAGTTCGGATAATTTTTTTTAAACTCAATTCTAGCACACCATTAATTTAAATACGAAACACACACACAAAAAAAAGACCAACAACAATGATAAGTACCAGAAACAAGTTTATAGCCAATAAAATAAACTGAAAATTACCAATTATTTACATTTACGCTATAAAGTCATAACCAAAATACAGCTGCTTGGTAAAATTTACCTTTTCGGCACGTGAATGACGGCATCAATAACTTCCACCGACAGCATTACAAAATTTAATTAAGATTTAGGGCTGGGGGCTTTTCATTTTACTTAATAAATAAATTTTAAATCGTAATCCCCACTTCCAAACCCAATCTAAAACTTAAAAGGGACATGATACATACTTACGTCTGCAACAGGTCGACAATTAGCATTGTTGAAAATAAGAGCTATAGTATGTATCGCAGGGCCCCGTAGAAATACATTGGAAGCAAAAATTTACAAGTAGACCATTGTTTTGGTGAAGCCTTCATGAGGATCATTTTAGTCACGATGATCAGTTTAAGAAGGATAGAGGAGTGGACTGGCCCCGGCTGCTAGACGGCAATCGCCACCAGTACCAACCAAACCACTTTGGGGGCCAAAATATACATTTTTTAAACATTATACATTTCAAACACATACTGTGTTCTTTTTCTGACATAACCACTGAGTAAAAAGAGTCCTTGTTCCATGGAATTGGAGTTCAAATTATAGTACTTTGCGATCGAGTGACTCTAATTTGTGTTTATTGTATACTTAGAGCTGTAAGTATGGGGATATGAGCTCTAATGCAAAAAGTGTAACTCACTTATAGAAAAAAAATCATAACCCACACCCGTCAGTAAGAGATTGATACGTGTCTTTTTTCATAAATGACTGGTTTTCATATCCCAGTTTTAGTTTTACTGGAGATTGCGTAAGTTTTCGATGTGACCAGCAGAAGGACTGTTTGTTTGAAATGATGATGTTATAGCACCAGCACGGACACAGTAGGGTGATCCCATCCCCGAAGGATTACAGATTACAAGAGACAAAGTCCAAGTTTCAAACTAGGGCTGGGATCGGTTACACAGATTATAAAACCCACCATTCAAATCTCGTGGTGAACGAGCCAAAAATAGGCAAGTGGCATCATTTAGGCCTACTAATCCAAACACTCAAAATGAGTGAAATTAAAACAAATCGGTATGTTGGAGGGGTGGGGGCAGTGGGCCTGTTGTCCTATCGAAGCTGCTAAGTTTCTTTGACACGATCACCCAAAAGAGAACCTGCTGGGAGTTGCCCGTGACGGCACACACTACTCTACTATGCGACCAACGCCGACAGGTTCTCCCATTCATTTATTCATAAACCGATCAAGAAAACGGGTGGGTGAGCTGTAGTTAGTTGCTGGTATCGTTTCATCATGCTTGGCTTCCAAAGTCATGTTTTTTTTATCTTGTTTATTATTAATGTATTACACGGGTGTGCAATTTTTTTGGCTGTATTTTTTTGCTGAAAATAGAAAATCAGTTTTCGTGTAATCGAATGAAAAGAAAAAAACGTGTACACTGATAACTACATAACTACATAACAAATTTTATCCAGTACTGCAACTGGAAAAACGAGTACCTACCGAAAGAGTTACAACGATGCATTTTGATTCAGTATTGATACTGATACAGACCAAATTTGATAGGTTTTAGCAGCCATATGCCACAGAAACCATAAGGGGTAAGCTCCTGGTATTCAGGTGTCTGTTAGTCTAAAATTGATTTTAAGCTCCCTTGTATTGCAAGTGTTCTCGCAGATATTGTCATCCCCTACTGAGCAGCGGAATAACCTGTGAACTTGACCTTCCGAGTGGTAGTAAGTGAAGACTCCTTCAGAGACTGCTTATCAACTTTGGAAGTTTAAACTTAAAAAAAAGAGAGGTTTTCAAACATCCCTACAAAACTCAAGATTAGTTTCCAATAAGCCAAATAATCACTGTCCCGTTGAGGACATTGAATTTGATCACTCTTTGCCACACAAGTACTGATGCAGTTCTTTTTCCTGGATGAAAACTCCATTGTTACATTCTTAGCATTGTAAGTGTGCTCCAACATGCAACAATGTTCTATTTAAACAATGGAAAGGCTGAAGCTACACACAATGTTTGCACAAACAGTGGTGTCTACCAGAAACTATTAGGGCGCGTTTGCGCAACGACTCGCCTTTGCATTCACACAGCTAGAATCTAGAAATCAACTGAAATTCCAACATGGCGGCTGTTTTAGTTCTGCTGACTCGTAACGAAAACGGTTAATAATGCAGTTCAGAAGAACTGGGAAAATTGTTTTTTCAGACGAAATTCTTTATCGTATCGTCACGGATTATACAACTGCAAGCATTTACCCAAACGATGTTTACTTTAACTAATTCCAATTAGCGTTGTTACCACGGCAACTACTAAGGCTGCCGAACAGATTTTGGCATATTTTGTGCTGATCGGCAAAAATCAGTTCGGCGAGCAAAAACCTACAGATTTTCCATTTTTGCCAGGTTCTTGACAATAAATAAATTCTGTTTCACCAAGTTTTGTTACCGCTTGTTTTAATTTAGGCTAGGCCTACATGTTTTACATTGTGTAGGGTTCTTTTATTTGGGTAAAAAAAAAATGTATGCCAATGTTTGCATTACCCTACAAATTTGTTAGCCCAAGTTTGTGTAACACAGAAAAAAAAAATGGTTAAAAGTCGGTAGCGATCGGTTTGGTTAAATCGTATCGGTACACCAATCAATTTGTGGCTGATCGGATCGGAATTTGTTCGGCAGAAAAACTGCTGATCGGTACAGCCTTAGCAACTACACGATTAAATTCGAGCTGGGAGAATGCAAAGGTGAGTCATTGCATAAACGCGCCCTTAATCTGTATGTAGAATTCAGTACAGCATTTGTAGTGTTCAAAATTCAATGTCCACTACTGTGCCACTGACCTTGCGGTTTATAAAAAAAATGATCACATATTCGGCAAACTCCTGTCGCGAGTTAAGAACGCCATTCTACAGGGACAGTCCGCAAGTAGTATCTCAATACCATTCCGTTCCCTTTTCTCCTACCAAACGAGTATTAACACCTGCCTAATGGCTCAAGATTGCTTTAATTAAAAAGGCCGCTCGTATTCAGCAGTCTGGCGATTTTCACAGCTAACCATGACAACTCATCAAAACAACAGTCTACTTGACCTTTTTCACAATTACGAACAAAACCAAAAAAAAAAACTGGGTTATGGAATGAGGAGTTAAAAGACAACGAAAATGCCTCCAGCCCTCATCCACAAGCAATACAAACAAATGGTACAAATTTATGCCTGCCTATCTAGCTAAAACTCTGGAAACAGTCTCGCAAACTTCAAAACTTCTCCTAGATTAGTTTCTAATAAAATGCAGATTCTCGAACTTTGAATTTGAGTTTAAGATCACAATAAATCGGCACTAGTCTGTTTGTTCAGTCTTGGCCTGCAGCACACAAAAAGATGAAGTAAGCTTCCCGTCTGACATCACATGACGGAGATAAAATACACTACAGAAATGCAGCAACATATCCTGCAACATTGGAACACATAGCAGTATGAAATCCCAACAACAGCGCATTCGCAAGGTAGCATTATGTGTGCCCCTGACCGCATATTTCACTTAACACATCCAAAAAAGGAGTGCACTCAAATCCGCTTCATACTTTCTTTAACATCAGAAATACTCATCCGCATGTCTCGTTAACACACACTTACAATGAAGATGAAAAATGTAAAAGTTTGTCTTTATATGTAGGATTCTTGATTTTGTTTCCATGGACCCAAATTGATCCGAATTTGCTGTCCTGGAGTGAGTCGTCCATGCATCCGTTGCCTATCACTAGACGAGGTAGCAACTGCTGCATCAGGGTTCGACGGCAAACCACTACTAGGTCCAGCTTCACCGTCACGACCCGGTGCTGATGCTTGTGCACCAGCGTGCTTCCGTTCACCAGTTTCAGAACAAACGGATGCTGAACGCAAGTGTGTTGCGTCGACTTGATTGTATGGGAAGAGGGGAGCAATGGGAGATACAGGGTTTCTGGTAGGTCTAGAAGCCATTCCGGCTTGTTCAAGTGATGGTCCTTCACCAACCGGTGTTCGCAAACCGGCTTGCACAGCTGGGCCATCTCGGCTAGGACTGCTGGCTGAGCTACCAAAACTAGCACGGCTACTGCAAGTTATGCTACCCATGCTTCCACTGTTGTACAAGTGATCACTCGATAAGCTACAGCAGCAATCTGTTCGCGACTCCATCTCAGATTTATTTCCATCACTGCCCGACACAGTTACAGCGGTCGATGGTACATCTTCCGACAGCGTGTATGTGGCAGAACTTAAATCACCAAAATCATAACTCTTGGGACGCGAGCTTCTACCGCCAAAACCCGAGGCAACTTCACCCGATGCAGGTCTGGCACAAGCTTCGTTCTGCCGATTTACGTCACTCTCGCTAACATACGAGATACGGGGAACCCGATGACCAGAACCGTCCAGAAAATCATGTGCGTTTTCATCTGGAGTAGCGTCGTGACTACGACTTCTCCAGCTACATTTACTGTCTCTAGTAACAGGCGCAGAAGCATCCACCGGGATACAAGCTTTACCACTTTCTTTCACACTAGCATCATTATAATTTTCACTAGTTCGTTTTGCATTAGCCTCTGTTTTCTTGTGTTTCTTTTTCTTGAGCGAAATCTTCTGCTTGATGTGGCTGAGCGTTCGATCCAACGAATTGGTGAGCGGTGCAGCCGCTTGAGCTGAGCTTGTGCTGGGGGTGCTTGTCCCAGCGGCACCGTTTGCTTTACTGGTCGGCACCAGCCGTGCTTGTCGAACCTGGTTGTCCGAATTTGCGCGTCGAGGCAGAGCAACCAGTCGACTCCTATCCAGATTGCTTGAAGGAAAGTGATAGTCCAGGGAACTCGAATCACTGCTTGTAGGACTAACTGTCCGCTGTTCATACGTGGGTGTTGAACTGCTGGATGACTCACTTGCTTCACCATTCCATGAAGTCGGGTCGGGATAAAAATTGGAGTTTTGGCTTTGACCAGGAGCTTGAAGGCTGCGCCGTTTTAAGTCACCTAAAATCTTATTATCGGGCGTCTTGTCTTGCTGCCAACAGTCCAACACATTGTTGTAAGAATGGCATTTGTGAGCAGACGCCACTCGATTAGGGTCGTCATTGGTGCCATCCACCATGTAATTATTCACTCTCTGCTCTCCAGGAACGCCAGCACCACGGGCCAGGCTGTTGGTACGACTATTAAGCATCAAGTTGCAGTTGCTGCGTCCGTTGCTACTGCTTCCTCCATTGCTAACGGCGTACGACGGACAGTCTTCATAAGTGGCATCAGAGCGCAATGCCAACGCCATGTTATCATTGTTGTTGACATTGGTTTCGTTTAAATTAAGCTCACTTTGTGAACTCAAGCTCGACATGCTGCACATCACATTAAGGTGGTCAAGAGGCAAAGAGTGGCGCGGCTGGCCAACCGAGCAATCTTGACCAAGATCGTTCATCTGGAAGTTATTGGCGTGCAACGGAACACTGCTTAAACTTGGAATTTGGAGGGGCATCCCCATGCACGGAGCCATGCCTGGCGTTGTCGGGTGCGAGGTGCTCACCGAGTGAGGAATGTAACCATTGCTTGGCGGCTCGGCTTCATATGGAGGGGGAGCCTCACCCTGCGGAAAGTAAGATTCTGGAGGCTTCCAAAACGGGTACGGCGGTGGCGGATCTTCGTACAGACCAAAATCAATGTGATCTCTATCTGGGAAATATCCTACAGTCCTATCTTCCTCAATACGATGCCTCCACGAACTACATGAATTGCGACTTCCACGGCAGCCGATGGTTTCGTTGTTGATACCTGTACCACAAACAAAATAATTATGGTTAACACTCGTACCATAATTAAACGTGGCTAAAAGCATGAGAACTGCATTAAACTTACGTGAAGTAGCTTTGTTTTAGAGGAAAGTGCACAGCAAAAGCGTTCCTTACATGCAAAACAGTCTAAAAGCAACGATGTGAGTGAAGTGCATGCTGACGAAAATAACGAGTTCTGTTGCAAGATGCAGCCACCACCTAGTACGCAAGCGGGAAGATACATACCAATACATCTATTGTTAACTACTTTTGAGCGAGTTATCGGGCTGTTTAGTACTGATTATGCAAAACCGATACCTGATGGTCAAAATGGAGAAAGATACCTGCTTCTTTTATGTCCAGGGTGGTCCACAAAATACTGACGACCCAACATTTTTAAGTCCAACTTTTCTAGTTAGCACCCCTCAGAAGCAGGAGAAGACAGAAATTTTCCGTTTCGTTAGAATTTGTGTCTGTCTTTTCCTGGTTCTGAGGGGTGCTAACTAGAAAAGTTGGACTTAGAAAACGTTAGGTCATCAGTTTTTTGTGGACCACCCTGTATAGTTAAAATCGTTATCTGATAGGTCTTTACCATAAAAAATTACGTGTTAAGCATGGTTAGTTGATTACTGCTAATCAGGGATGAACGTCACAATTGGCTGAAAAGGAGGAAAACAGTTAGATTTGTACGTTTTTTTCAGGGTTTTTAATGCATTTTTAGGAAATTTGCAGAGCTCAAAAACGAGGAAATCAGTTGAAACGAGGAAGGCTTTCATGCTTGTGGTATTGCCTCAGTAAGAATCAAAATTATCCAGTGTCGGTCGCCACTCACCATCTAGCTAATGAAAACCAACAGTTGGCAACTGAAATTTAAGCTCTAATCGCCAAAACGATGTCCAGCAGACAACTGATGCTCAAATGGAAACTGGTTAAGTTAAAGACTAAACGTTTTGCGGCATTGTGCTCAGCTTTAGAAGGCCTCATATTCTGCAGAACATTCTACAGTACATGATGGGGTTAAATAAAATCATACCATGCAACTAATGCATACATTTGAAAAACCATGCATGGTGAAAATGTATTGGCCATGGGGAGTAGAAACTAGGAAAAGGCAATCTTTGTAACTACATGATTGGAGGCGACTACACGCTGAAATGGCAGCAAAAGTGTTCATCTTCCGTCCTGGAGGAAACCAGGAGAGAGCACATCCTGAATCGTGTTGTATAAAGAGGTGATTTTATTAAAAGTATACAACTTTTAGTTAATCTTGTAGCTTCACTATGGTAATTAACAGATGATTTACGGTAACCAGTTATCGGTTAGCTATGTCGTACATGTTGTGGGTTCACGCATAATAGTGGTCGGTCATTGATACGCTGGTCATTTTTGAGTTTCGCAAACATCTAAGGTGTTCATTCGGTGGACAAAAAAGCTCCACCAGCCGATACTTAAGACGTTTGCTTAGAGAATTTGGACTGCGCTGAATAAACTAACGTACACGATAGAACAACAAACTTGAAGTTAAAGACTTTGAAACAACTGCCACTATGATAAGCATGCAGCAACCAAGCTGAACAAAATTCATGTTTTATCGCCAGTGCAGGAATTGAATGGCAGATGTATGCATGCTGTGTTCAATAGGAGTATGCGAGTACAATACCGTGAATCAGTTAAAAATTGTCAAAGTTATCAATTTTTGACTGGAATTAAATTGCTCTAACCCAGACGCTTCTTGGCAACCCCAAATATCAGTTCCATGTTTGACTACCATTTGACTACCACAAAGTTGGGGAAGATTTACTTCTATACCAATATGTGGCCCTGACAACGCTCTAAAAAGGCTCGGCAAAAAATTAACTTAAGTTGTTGGTTTCAGTCTTAAAACCTTAAACCTTAAACCTTAAAAATTGCTAGCTTTATATTAAATACCGTTATTAGGACAAATATTTCACAACTCAGGATGGCAGCAAAGACATACTGAAATTATCCAGTAAACTTACGGCGAATCATGAGCAAAAGCCTCCGTTGACGTAGGCGATGAATCATAAAAAGTAACAACGCCAGAATCAGAAACGACGTTACAGTACTCGCAACAAGTCGCAAACCCAAGTTGGTAGGGTTCAAGGCATCAGCATCTGTAAAAAAAGAAATGTGAACAATGTAAAAAATATGCACGACCACATAGATTCAGTGATGCACTAAATACGATAAATAATTCATTATTTTAAAATTATACATGTTTCTTTAGGACATAGATACCAAAGAATGCAGCTTCTCCTCACAACTATAATGTCGAAAAAGCATGTTTAATGGTAACTTAAAAGAAATCTGTGTGGGTGGGCGGAATATTTTTGCCAAAACATATATTATTGTCGATACCCCTTGGGCTTATACCCCTCAGCCGCATTATTTTGTCAATTTCAGCCGGCTTAACAGCAATTTCGGCTAAATTGCGGCTAGCCACAAATTTTACGGCCACCACCGACAGACTATAAATTCGGCTGGCTGACGGCTAAATCGACCGAAATGAAGCAAAGATGTCAACGACGAAAGTAACTGCATAAGAAAATAACAAAATGGAAGGGGGAAGGGACATAGGCCTAACGGATTTATGAATCACAAATGAATAAAGGAAAAAATTTGCAAAGAACCCTCAAATTAAAAATCAGTTACATCACCACTCATTTTTTAAAGTAATGATTCCACTGCGATGGGTCCGGACTATTACGCATTACTCGAACCCTGAAAACGAAACAAAAAGTAACCATGCATGCTAACGACCACACAAATATATGCACGCATTAGTTGCTAACATACGAATATGGTTTTAAAAACTATGAAAAATAAGGTAGTCGAGAGCAGCTTACCGTTTGCGACAAGTTACAACTAACTTCATGACTGTTTCGTTTCATTTTGATGAATTAAAACTTCAACATTGCGACTCTAGCCGTATTTTTTCGGCAGCTAGTGGCGGCGGCTGAGGGGTATACTTGGGCTGTGGGCAGAGATTGGAAAAAATCTCTCAGTAGCCAAGATGCATTAGAACTTTCTGCCACTGTATGCGACACCAATTGTCGGGGGAAAAAAATTGTCTGTAGCTAATCTGTTTTTATCATACGGTTACCCACATGTTTAGTGGCTTTTATTGAATAAGTTGTTCACTGCTTTACCGTATTGATTTGGCTACTCCGCCAATGGAAAGGTCTCATCAAGACGATTAAAATGGTATATTGAAATGTCAAAATCGGTCAAAAATTGACAAAACGGCAGAAATTTGGCCAAAATTTGTCCATGGTGGCCTTCAGTTGTCCGCGATGTTATCTTCACACGTCTACGTAGATTCTGCTACGGGGTTTGAAACTAGCCAAAACCAAGCGTGAATAAACGATATACACGTTCGCAGGCAGTGGGTATTCCACCATTTGCAGAAGGCGGTGTGGGAGAGAAGCAGCAGATTTCAGCTCCTGGCTCCAAGCCAGTTGATTTAACACCACCAAAACCTTATTTTAACAAAATACTGCTAAGAGGCTTTAACTACCTGGTGTAGAGTCAGGATGCAAGACATGCAACTTCTATTCCAGTCGGCCTTGGTTCGAGAAACAAAATGCTTCCTCGTTTAAGTTGATTTAAACGCCAGTGCTTGCGAATTAAGACATGAATGGATTATTTTTCAAGGGATATTTTTCACAAATTTATTAGACAAAACCCTACACAGCCTAATTTTTAACGTACGTTTTCCACAAAAGTAAAAATTGACACCAGTTCGACAAGTGGCTGCATGGGGTCAGGACTCGGTACAAACGGTGAAACAAAGAGTATAATTGTGTAATTGTGATGGAGACTCCTCCGACATGCCGCTCCTGCCATGACGTTTAATTTTTCTTAATAATGCTAGAAGAGCACAATAGCCCAGCAACAATTTTTAGCTTACAGTGACAACTTTTCTGCCAATTCCCTATTACAGTAAATCGTGTATTAAAAGCCCAGTTGAAGCTGAAGCCCACCCCCTAAAATGCTGTAAAGTCAAAATCATGAAATAGTGGAGTTAAAGCCCACCCCTCAAATTGTCGTTTTTCTACGAAAAATTACCTAAAAGTTATATGATATGAATAAAGATAGTACTGCTTGCCAAGTTTACTGGCCCCTTCTCCCTCCCTGTAGTAATAGTGGACTTTTCCTTTAGCTCCTAGCACCTGCACAAAGCATCTCTCACCTCAGCCTCCTCCCTTCTTCACAGCAATTAAAAGGATGTAAAAATTGGTTTTTCAGAGATCGTTCAAAAGCTTCGAATTTTCTGTAATAGATGTCCAGAAAGGTTAGAAAATTGATAATGCTTGATTTAAAGCCCCCCCCCCCCCTATTTTTGCCAAATTAACTGCATAAACCCATGGGCGTTTAATCCATGATTTACGGTACTTGAAATAAAAGTTATACTAAGGCAATGAACCAGATTTTCGGTTGTAATATCATAAGGGGTTCTTGCTTCCACGAAACGGATTAATTTTTGCATTTTACCAAGAAACCTTTTTCCAGAATCAGAAATTGATATCATTGTTACTACAGTATCATACACACTTAACTCAAAGTTAGTTTTAACACAGCAGTTCATGTGTAGTTCGTGTATGTAAGTGCGTATTGTTAACTAACTTTGTAAGTGCAACTGTAGCAACAACGATGTCAATTTCTGTTTCCATTTAAAGTAAAAAGCTTTACGGAGTTTCCCCCGACTTGCCAGATTTAAACTAACTTATTTAATAAAATAAATTGGTAAACAACAGTACGGTTTACTCCAGTTATGTACACGTCTTTCAGCCATTCCTTCCCTACCTTTGGTGCCAATGGTGGTAATATTGAAAAGGGGTGGCCGTTCCATATCTTCATTCTTGCACATAAATTCGCAGCACTTGTCGTCGGACAGCTGCGAATTCTGGCAGTCCTTTGGAGGCGAACACATGACCGAAATGCACAGCTCCGCATTGCCGTTCTGGCAGGTACATGTGGTGCAGGCGTCGTATCCAAGCGGAATGTACCGCTGGCCGCTTAACACCATCTGCTTCTTGAAGTCCGTGCAGTTCACTTCCGCCAACCCTAAAAGACACAATGTAAAACTCAATCAAGGTGAGAACGGAATGCAAAACTAGTCCTTTGTTCTATTCTATGCAACACTGGTTAGGAAATCAATAAATCCCCGACAAACAGTTGGCTACTAAGATAACCTGAAATGGTCAAATCTTAAACCCCTTAGTTTTTGTGTATCTGTGCAAATGGCTGTAAACTGCCAGCTCCCATCCAAAATGTGAACTTAACAAATGTAAACTCAATGGCTTCACTTGAAATGTCCTTTCATTTTGTGTATGAAGATTACTAGCGTTAATGTGGTAACATTAACTATCGAGTTTTGATTGTTTTTTTTTGGTCATAGCGTGACTTTGAACCTTTTAAAATGCGGTAATATTTGCTGAAAAGCATTTTAAAATTTTTATTTTGTTTTTTGAGGCTGGTCATTATTTATCTCCGGGGAATGGATTATTTTTTTTTTTTGGGGGGGGGGGGGGGTTAAAGGGGCGGATCACAAAAATAAACACTGACCAAGCAACAGGACAAAGTCATTTTTTTACCTAAAAATTTAACTTTCAGCAGTCAAAATTTTTGAAAACGCCTCAGCTTCTGTAACCCCTCCCACCCCCAGCCCCCATAATATGAGTATTTACAAGGTTTTGAAGTAAATAGATTCAGAAATGTGTTAATTATCAATTCGAAACCGGTTTATCTGCTGGTAAGTGTGGACGACGATATTTTCTATCAGTACTACGTAGTGTAGTTTTGGCAATAAACTCTATAGAAAAGCATAGCCTCCTGGTTCCTCGGCTTCTTGTCTTTCAGGTGCTGCCTATGTTTTGGGTGTGGGCATGCAAGCCAACAGTGCATTTATCATACTTAGTGTATGAAACTTGATACAACTTTGTTTATTCATTAAAAATTGGGCGTGCTTTTCTTACAACTAGCGGTAACCTGTTGTGGAGGGCTTCTTACTAATTAATTTGGTTACAAGAAAGCATCGGCAGACAGTCTCGTTAGGCACACGGGAAGTGCATTTTTTCTTGGTGGGGTGGGGGGGTCACATTATTTTATTACCCTAGCCAGCAGCAATTAGACAGAGCTGTGCTGGTGTGCTGGCTTCACGTGGTAAGCGTCAGTTTTGACGGTTGGTATCACATATTGTCGTGTCATCTGGCGTTAAGCACTACTTACTAAGAAAAGTGCTCTTACAATAATTAGTTACATGCACTGCCACTATGCGTCTTTTCTTTGATTGATAAAAACTAAGAAAAATACCTCAAGAGCTGCTGGCGTTTAGAAGGGAAAAAAAGCACCACCTGCGAATACAGGAGGCAACGTAGTCCACCAGTTTTGAATGGCACGAACGTACAACGCGACGCAGCAATGTAAACATACAAAAAAAAAACGGAAGAAGGTAAGAGAAATCGAAAATAGCATCATTCGTCTTTATATGCCTATAGAAAATTCACGAATACAGTTTGTGTATGTATTTGCATTTTGAATTTGAGCGTTTTCTTGTGTAATTTTTCTCACCAATTCGTGCCATTCTTTTTCAAAGGGTTTGCCAAGTTTGGACATACATTAAGAAAGTTAATGAGATAGATATCGCATTTACCTCATTCCAGATTTTTTCCTGACATTTTTTTTTTTTACTTTTTCCTGACTTCTTGACACTTTTAAGAGAAAACCATGAGTGGCTGCTCCCAGTTAAGGATTCTGGAGGAAGCCAGTTTTTTTTTTTTAAATAAACAAACCGTTGCCTTTGCACGGCATTCCCACACTACCATTTACCACCAGAACTACAAAAAGAAGCCAGCTTTATGATTTATACTCAAATTCACCGTGAAACACGCAAAACTGTTTTTCGTGACACGCTGTAATTATGCAAAAATGGTAGGCTAACCCGTAAAAAAATTATCAAAATATTAAAAATAAAACGTCTCTGCCAACAGATTCAGCTATGAATCGGTCTTGGTATTTACTATTTTGTCGTGTGAGAAGCACTTCGAAATGCATAATATAGTAAAAAGTGTGTGCTAAATAACACTTGGTTGCTCAGCAACTTTCCCTACTAGGTCTACAAAATAAAAATAAAAAAAGAATCAAAATTAGTACTGTGTTAAACAAGTCTAGTTCGAATCATTTTAATTTCATCCAACACAAGTCTATTTAAGAGAAAAAAATATCGTCCTCACTTACCAGCGGAGAAACCGGTTTCGAATTGATAATTAACACATTTCTGACCTAACAAGCTAACATCCAATTTTCTGCCCAACTAGTTAATTTCCTGACTTTCCTGACTGATAGACACCCTGTTATTACGAAAATGTACGCACTGGAACGAAGTGTGTGGAAAAGAGAAGTCCCAAAGTGCACAATGTCAACACACCCTGA
>JAHWFP010093993.1:331623-359121 GCA_023313725.1 Lithobius niger | reverse complement strand
GAGCCATTCCACCTCCAGGACTGCTGACTATCGAAAATTTGCTGTGATGTTTGTTATATCGTATTTTGTGAAATTAGGTGTAAAAAAGGTGAATTTGTCAACTTCGCTATTTGTGTTGCTTTTTTGCGGAGCATTGTGCAAGGCAAAGCAGATCCGGCTTTGATTTTAGGAGGCTTTACTCCAACAGGCTGGCGCCAGCAGCAGAGTCACAAATGGGAGGGAGAGGGAGGTTTGGTTGGTGGTTTGTCAGTTGTTACGTAGACGTGCAGGTGCGACAATGAGGTACCTTCAGTCGCACCTTACTACTAAGTGACATATGTGACATCACACCTTGCATGATAAAAGAACAAGACATAGGATGTCATTGCTGTACTTATACCAAACCTCTAGCTTGCTAGCACCTTATCATTTTGCTGTAAGGCAACGTAGGCTTTACTTTAGTCCTAGCCACTAACATTTACTACAAAAGTGACTATTGATTACGAAATATCGTCATTTAGTCAGTTATATACTACGTGACATCACACCATCTACATTATAATTCTGGAGGCCGGCTAAAAGGAAGGCTAAAGGTAAAAGGGAAGGCTAAAAGGAAAACCATTTCTCCTCTCCTCGCGCCCGCATTGAAAATGCACTCTCTCACTCCACCTGCATGGAAACAGGCATGAGCGGTCGATCAACTCAATAAAGGTTCAATCTGACAAGTCGTTGGGCGCCGAACAATCACTTCTCCCCTCCTCGCGCCCGCATTGCAAATGCGCTCTCCCATTCTACCTGCATTCAAACAGGAGGCAGGCATGAGTAGTCGATCAATCCTACAAGTCGTCGGGAACAGTGCCGGGAAAAAGTGTCCGTAAACTTAATTCATGACCGGCCCCGTGCATAGCACGGGCTTCCTCTAGTACGTAATAAAAGGGAAAGATACAGGATTTCACTGCTGCACTTACACCAAACTTCTAGCTTTCTAGCACCTCATCACTTTGCCGTATGGCAATGTAGTCTTTATCTTAGCTCGTGCTATTAACATTTACTACAGTGCAACTATTGATTATGAAATGTTGCCATTTAGTCGGTTACATCAATGTTACACGTGACGTCACACCTGCTACTACAAGATGCCACACCTTATGTAACAAAACAGCAAGGTAGCCTATAGGATGTCATTGTGCTGCACTTACACCAAATCCCGAGCTTCCCAGCACCTCATCATTTTGCCATAAAGCAATGTAGTCTTCATTTTAGCTTTAGCTATTAACATATACTACAATGCGACTAGTGATTAGAAATCGTAGCCGTTTAGTCGGTTGCATGACGTCAAATCTAACGATATAAAAGGGCAAGACACACGATGTCATTACCGCAAATACACAAAACCTCTATCTTGCTACCACCTGGGCATCATTTTGTCGTAAGGCGAGGTAGTCTTTAGTTTAGTCCTAAATACTAGCATTTACTACAATGTGACTATTGATTAGGAAATGTTGGCAGTTAGTCAGTTACATACTACGTGACGTCACACCTTACGTAATAAAAGGGAAGAACACAGGACATCATTGCTGCACTTACACCAAACTTCTAGCTTTCTAGCACCTCACCATGCATTTTGCCGTAAGGCAATGTAGTCTTTATTTTAGCTCTAGCTATTAAAACATCTACAAAAACGTCATATCACTTACAGTGCTAAATCGTTTTAACTACGTTTAACTTGTGAGATAGTAAAAGTACAAATTAAAAGACTTTTTTTTTAAACCTTTATTAACTTCAAGTAATTTTCAAGGTAGTGTGAACCACCACTTTGAACACTTACTTCTCACTCCCGCCTACATAATACCTTTTTTTTTCCTCAGCGTTTTTTTCACGCCTTATTAAAGTTGCTCATACGGGTTTTAAATTGCTTGGCCAACATCTAACAGGAAACAACATCCTAGCAATTATGCGGAAGTCGGCTGATCAGACAGGTTTGGCGTTATCGAAGCTCCATCAATACGCAATATGCAAATCGAACAATATTTGTAGAGCACAAGGCCAATTAATTAGAAGTTAAGAAAATGTGGGCAGGCAGGGTGATTAAGAACAAAAAAACAAAACGAAAAAAAGTCTCAAATTTAACTGGAGAGCTTTTGTTTTTTCCACCAGTTGGTCACGGTTCGGTCAACGACCAGACCAGACCATCAAAGCAGCACAATACAGCCATTTACCCTGACCTTGGGACTAAAAGCTGCTTGGCTTCACATCACAGGCCATGAATACAAAAACCAACAGAAAAGCTGAGATTGCATGATGAGAGTTGTTGCTGGCTGGCCACATGGCTTCGTCCAGCACACTCATTCATCTTTCCGCACCAACCCGAAGAGACCCAACCCTAAAATATTTGTTTGGTGCGTAAAGAGGACACCAACGGTATTTTTTAGTTTACCCTGAAGCTTAAATAAGGGATCGGTAATTATTTTTCTCGGGGTGGGGAGGGGGGGAAGGGGACATGGATTTTTTTTGTACCTCCCCATGGGGGAAACCATCAACTTTTTCGGCCCGTCGTAGAGGGGAACCCCGACCAAACTGGGGAAATGTCAAAAATTACACTTTCAGCAGTTAAAATTGCTAAAAACACTAGCTTCTGGGGTTGCACACCCCCATCATAAAGTTTTTATAAGAATTTGATATTATTTGAAGTGTTATCCGTAGTTCCTTAAAACCATTTTAAGTGTTTGCACCGTAGGGCATTTTTCATACATATGCTGATGATGTGAAGGGCACGGACATGCTGACTCCAACTGCCGTAGTGCCAATATGCATCCCTAACATCAAAGGTTATTCTACCATCACAAATCATGAAGCAAACAAGACGGAAAGCCAAATGGGCTCAAGAGGGGTTAAATAAATATGGCTGCAAACCTATGTACGTTGCCTTTTGGGCCTAAATGTCAGACTAGGCTACCTGAGTGGGGAATTGAACCCATAACGTTTGAACCCAAGTACCGCTGAGCCATGCCAGGATGGCTCATCGGCTCATCGTGCCAGGATGCCTCATCGAAACCTTTGGTTTCGAAGGTCGCAGGTTCAAATCCATGCTCAGCCAGTCTGACATTTAAGTCCAATAGGCAACATAAATAGGTTTGCATCCGTATTCATGAATATCGGTCCAAAGGTGGTTTTAAGAACACTTCTTTGAATGTTTTCAAGAACATACTTTTAAGTTCATGGCTTGTTTTTCCACACAATTGGGAACCTGTCTCACATCTGAGGAAGTCATTTACAGTTACCAATCTCAAAAGGTGTAAGAAAAGCTTACTACTTGCGGTAATGGCGGAGGGGTCAGAATATTTTAGGAACGCAGGTAAGGTGGGTGTTATTTTTTTTTTAGGGCCTTAGGAGGGGAGGCGTATCGTCGAAAATTTACACGTCACACTTTCAATTCCTCTGCCCCCCTCCCCAACCAGACACAAATAATGATCGGTCCCCTGCTTGTCATAAGGTCATCTGGGAAGAAGCTGTGGGGTTAGTTTCCTAGCTCCAGGTTAGCTGATTTAAATAACATTGCCAAAAAGGCTTATACCAAAGCAGTGCTAATTGAGGCATTAACTTCCCGGCATGAGTGAAAACTGGGAGCCAAAACACACAATTTCTACTGCAATCGGCCTTGGCTTAAACAAAATATGGTTACCCCACTGGTGACCACCACATCCCCCCCCCCCCCCCCAACACACACCCAAGCAACACCTAAACTGCCTCTTTGCCGACTCCTCAAGTCGGTCAGTACCAGCAATGATTTGGAACCCGGAAAATAACTACACAGAATTCCAACTATGTACAACTACGTTTATTCAATTTTCACCAGCTTGGCAGCACCAACACAGGTTTTGTTTTAATGTTTTAATCCTAGTAAAATTGTCCCCACAACAATATTATAAGCAAAAAAAAAACAGTACAATATTATTATTTGCATGTCTGCCTTCTGAACCAAATTATCAAGAAGCTATGGATGTATCCGTACGTACATTACGTTTTTCAATATTTTGTGTACGAGTAACCTTGAAAGACAGTATGTACATTATTGCAGCTGGTATGAACCAGTGATCTTGCATTATATGCAGCTTTGGTAGGGTCGGTCCACTCAATACTACGCATCAGCATGAGGAACAGTCCGAGATACATCGGCAAGGCAGTGGACATTTTTTTTTTGTAACTTGAATGCGTCTTATGACGTCGTTGACTCGATTCATGCCACTTTTGCTGATTCTTTCAGTCAAGTAATAGGCTAATTCTTGCTTTTCTTAAATAAAACACAAGTTCCTTATAAACTGTGGTATGTTCACAAGCCCTTGAAAATAAAGAAATCTCTGTCACTGTCGCCGTTTACCTTATCAATCCAAATTGGACGCTGGAAAAATATTTTTATGGCCAACTGGCTAGTGTCCGGCGGATTTCTGCAAAGTTTGCATGGTCGATTAGTTGATCGAGGGTTAGAAAGTGGAAGGTCCCACTATTCCAGAATTTGAGGCAGAACACCAGAAGAGCCCACCATGTTTGCAATCAGATATGGCGCTATCTCCGTCTTCCAACAACACATAATAAATTATTCTGCACTGCTGATATGAACTGAGAAGGGGGACTAGTAAATGAGTCCTTTCATTAGGTTTTCCTCCCAAGTCCATTTCAACGAATTGCTCTCCCGTTACCCAATTCAACGGCTGACTTTGCAACTAGTCGTTGGAGACATTTTTCTCTAGTACTTTACAAAAGCTACACACCATTAGGGTGCGTTTATGCAACAACTCGCCTATTGCATTTTCGCAAACAGAAGCTAGAAATTTGCAATTCCAACATGGCGGCGATTTTAGCTCTGCCAGCTCGCAACAAAAACAGTCAATAATGTGAATCAAGAAGCAGCCAGGAAAATTGTTTCCTCTGGTGGAATTCTTTTATCTTGGGCTAATTGTCACAGTTTATAAGACGGCAGGCATTTACTCAAACAATGTCGGATTTAGCTAATCCAGGTCTACAGGCTAACCATGGCTATGACACCTTTGCCATCACGATTAAATTCGAGCTGTGGCTGCAAAGGAGAGTCATTGTGTAAACACGCCCTAAAAGAAAAGTTAACATGTCGAATAGGTATAAAAAGTAGGGGGAAAAAAAAGGAAATTTGAAAGGAGAAAAATATATAATAATAATAATTTACCACGGTTCAGTGGAAGGCTTCCAGAAAGGGGGGGGGGAGGGGATTGAACCACTGACACTGAACCCTGATCGAAGATGTTACAACTCACAGCCCCAATAAGATGGCAAGCTAATTTGGTCTCTTAAGGAAGGCCCATTCAACATCCTGCGGAACTCCGATTCCATGTTCATGCAAACCGTTTCAGTGCTGAGGGAATTCCAAATAGGGATAACCCGGGTGGAAAAGAAATTTTTTTGGCAGTCAAGATGAGAACCCTGGACCACCACTTTACAGGGATGTCCCCTTGTGTAATGGTGTCTGGCAGCCGGGTCGAAGAATGGTAAATCAACCGAGATTTGCCCCCTCAGAATCTTGAATACAAGAAGAAGGTCAAATTTGATCCTACGCAGTTCAAGCAATTCCAGGCCCGTTCTCGATAGGCGCTCGATATGGTTTAAATCGCGAAGACCAGGCAAACCCTTTGTAAACCTGCGCTCGACCGTCTCAATCGGATCCATGTTTACCAAGGTAAGGGGACCAAACTGGAGTTGCGTATTCCAACAATGGGTGCGCGAAAACCTTAAATGCCCTGATCCGCGTTTTTAAGTTGCTAGATGTACACATTTATTGACAAACTGCCATTCACCTAAAATTAAAAGTAAAACTACAAATTTTGAGACAAAATAAAATAGGGAGGCACTACCGTACACTACAAACAATTGAGGTAGGTAGGAAAAGAAACGCAAAAATGACAATCATCTTCAGCTGGATATAATGCAGAAGATAAAAAAAATTAAGACCAGTGGCTTTTTTGTCATTGAAAATTGCTGACGACAAGAACAAACTCCAATTCCATGGGTTCACTGTTCCCCAAAACAGAAAGAAACATTTGCCTATAACCAACCTTAACTATTGTTGATCGCTACCTGTCAACTAGCAAGGAAGCTCAATGTAGGGAAAGTCTGATAGTGATATCGGCTTCATCGGTAAGTTATCTGTATTTTTGCCATATAGGTAGGCTATCGGACCACTCTAAGGCTTCAGATAACAGATATTCATTACGCCAAGAAACGCAACCGTCTTCCCTGCAAAACTGACACCAAACATGGCAAAAGCAACAACCATGTGACAAAACGAAAATATAGCACATGATGGTTCCGATGGTCAAGTTTTACCACGATTAACTGAAAATCAACCGAGAAGGTGATGTAATTTTACTGAAGCCATAGCCTACATAGAAATAAGAGTAGGCTGCAAATGCTCTTTTTGCTGCACGGAACTTTTTAGATAGGCTAATCTTGGCAGTTACTGAAGTTGCATTTGTAGGCTATGGAAATTAAAAATTTAGTCGTGCTTTTTTTTTTTATCTGTATCGATATCGCTATCAGATTGATCGGTTAACCCGGCATCGGATCGGTAAAAACTCATATCTGCCTATCCCTACTCACCTGAAAAACACCCTACTTGCCAAATTGGCAACTGCAGTAAAAAATCCTGAAAATCAAATTATCATGTTTTGAGAACCATACTAGTCGCTAGCCACAAGTGATTTTGGCAATTCTGTTCAGAATTTCAAGGGCTATTAACTCTTTAAGGACTGCATTTGCGCTATGGTTTCGTTAACGCACTTGTAGAAAAAAGTTCTTAGCTTCTCACCCACTTCAAGTAAGGGAATGAAACCTGTGTCATTTTTTTCCTTAATGAACTGGCCTTCATACCCCATTTCTAGTTTTACTGTAATTAGTTGGAAGTTTTCGATCTGACCTGTAGAAGAGCTGTAAACCATTATTAAACAGCGTGTGCATTTGGGCTCATCCGTCCTTAAAGGGTTTAAAGACTATAGCCTAGGCTAATCAATTTACACGTAGGCTACTGGTACCATTATCTTTTCCGGAGGCCGAGCCCAATATTCGAAGCAGACGAACGGTCATTACGAACTAGTGAACTGTGTTGTTGTGGAGCCTGAAGATGATAGTCGCCTGAGCCATTACACCTTCAGGACTGTTGACTATCGACAATTTGCGGAAATTTTGTTATTTCGTGTGATTGTGAAAATAAGCGTGATAGCCTATAAGGTGATTTTTCAACTATCTTTTCCTGTCTGGAAAGCTCGAAAAATAAAAATGTTGCTAAAACGGCACTAAAATAACCTTCTCACGTGGCATGGCAAGTACATTTCAGACAATGGTGAGCTATTTTTCACGTATAACGACTGGATGCCGAGTGCCTACTAATGCAGAATGGTGAAGGTTGTCTACATGTACAGAATCCGACGTAACTCCTGCAAGAATCTGTCTGTGCACAACTAATCATTAGGCCTATTCAACAAGGTTCGAAAATATATACAGCCATTTCATAAGTATGCTAACAAGCTAATCGAGTTCTGAAGAATAAAATTATTCTGCCAAGCGAGGGATGCCATCGTAAATTATTTTGTTTTCTATACACCTATTTCCATCTTACACGGCAATTCCTGAATGTGACGTGCAAGTGACCACCAAAGCAAGCCAATAAATCCAACAGTGAAAACAAACAAGCGAATCCAGCACCGATGTATGCAAATGCATTTGGATAGCTGCGCCACGGACAAAATACGCTGTAGAAATAATAAATAGAAGTCACCGCATCGTTTTCACATGTGTGAAACTGGCAGTAAATTTTTTTTACCACTTGTAATTTTATGCATTCTTCACACTATATAAACTTTCATTCAGGTAGACGCCCACTTCGGCAAATGGCTTTGGGTTGTGCGTGTAGTGCTCGTCTTTACGGCCACCACTAAAAGGATAAAACTAAGGATGTGCCGATTATCAGCTTTATATCGGTATTGACAGTTATCAGAGGCAATTCTGATTTATCGGTACCACCGATATCCCGATACACCGTACTGGATCGTATATAAGCCGCACTTTTTTCAATATGGGGAAACGACGATAATTCCGCTAAATATTGACCGATTTTGACGTTCAAATACACCATTTTAACCTTTTTTCGTCAACTTTCCAATGGTGCAAGCTACAAGTCACTAGCTCCAATCGTTCTGAAGATGTTTTTAAAAAAAAAAACCATATAACTTACATTTTAATGTGGCTTGCAAAGGGATAAGAAAAACCACTGCTTGCTGGTAATTTTAGGACTAATACCATATAGTGCTTATTTGTTAATTAATATCAACATTTTCACACAGATAGATTTTTACATCTTTACAATTGTGCGGAAAATGTTTGGCTGCGTGCACTTTTTTTTTTGGGGGGGGGTAAGATCTGGGGGAAATGGCTGTAGGGAAAATAAGCTTCGTACTGCGTACTGTACTACACATTTTTTTAATTTTCTTTAATATTTTTATAAGGCTATGTAATGTTAAATATTTAAAGTGTTTTTTTTTTCCAGTACATCGGCAGCAGTAAGTGTATTACACTTTCATTTTTTTGCAAAATAATCATTTATAGTGTTAGCCTATATCGTAATTCAATTTTGACAGTAATCGGTACATCAGCAAAAGGGCTATGTCACCACATCCCTAATAAAAAAAAATTTCAAATATCTCTGATAATATCTGCGGAAGGACTTTCATCTTCGAACTTAAGCATCCTTATGAAATTTCACCCAAAATCAGAACTGTTAAAGTTAACCCATCATGTCCCACACAGACAGACACACCAAATCAAACTTTCGTTGAGAAGCCTATTCTACCTCGCTCGCTTAAACAAAACATAAAATAGGCCTACTGTAACATATAAATATCAGAAAGGCTACATATCAACAACCTGATATTTTTGTAATATTTTCCCAAACCAGTTTTCCATAGCCTACCAAACTTCCAGGAAAAACCGTTCAGAAGGTGTTCGAACAACCACTTCAGGTAAACAAGGTTTTACTGTAATCCTTGAAGTATTTGAAATCAATATTATGGAAAATAAATGGTTCATGTCATTTTTAACGGCAAACACTTATCATTGGCTGTACAATCACCTAAAATATCATTAACTAAAACATGCCCACCATTTATTGAAACTTGACGGCACAAAACAACAAAGCATTTTCATGCCATCCGTGTTGTTACGAAAATGTCTTTGATTTGTCAATTTGTTCACCTCGATGCATTTTGATATTTGTTTGAATAAAATTATAAAAAGTAGGCCTAACGACAAAAAATCACGAAGATTTATTTGATGCACTTCGAGCCAAAGCCATGGCACCAGAAGGGAACACAAGAGGGAGAATTTTGCTAGTTAATTCCAATCCATAATTCCTAGGAACTTTTACATGCCACAATTGACATGAGCACAAGACTAACATGACCTTTCTCTTCCCGAAAACCCCAGGGGTGGTTGATGTCAGGTTCAAACCAGGGACCTCTTGCAATGAGACAGTTGTGCTGGTTACCTGGTCTCGTCTCGTAGTATAGTAAAAATTGGAGATTAGTACTGGCCAATGGACAGGGAGCGAGTAGCATTTCATTACTGGCTATTAGGTTCTGTCTCCCTACTCGACAAGCTGGGAAGGCTAGCCTACTATAACATTTTTTTTCTTCAATCAAGGTATTTATAAGGCGCATAAAAATTATCGTGGCAGAAAAATAGTTATTCATTTTTTATTAGATTTAACAAAGAGCTGGTGGAAAGGATTGTAGCCTAATGCATAAATTTATTTCCATTTTGCATTATCTAATCTCTTTTCTCTCAGCTCCGCGTTGTTCACCTCCCCCTCCCCCCCCCCCCCCAAAAAAAAATGGTGTCGAGTAAGATTTGCTGGTGTCACTGGTAGGGATAGACAGATATTAAAATCGGTATCGGATCTGTATCGGTGTTTATTTACAGATATTTTGCCGATACGACCATCTTCCGTGCGCACTGGCTATTCTGCCTAACTTGAGAAAAACCTTTCCTGTATAGCACCGCTCGCATCGCATGATATCATCTGGACAGTGTCTCGGTGAATTTAACACGTGCGTACTGTCGGCTTTTTGCAATTAGGCCTTTCTGCAGTGTGGACTGGGTTTTTGTATGGTCAGAGGTACGAATAAGTTTGACTTTTTTACCTGTTGACTTTTTTTAAAAATAGTTATCGGTATCGGTGTATCGGAATCTGCATCGGTATCTGTGTCGGATCGGAGTGAGGGGAAAATATCGGTATCGGATAGGATCGGTATTTTTCTGTATTGGTCGATCCCTAGTCACTGGCCAATGTAAACCAAGCAAAAATCTTAATCTCAGTCTTTATACTATATTACTAAAAAAAACGTCAAGCGTGCCTTAAAAAAGGGGTTTATGATTGAAGTTTAACTTTACTTGTTAAAATGTACACGGATAAAATTTGGATGATTATTAATTGAAATAATCAAATGTACAATTGAGAAAATTGCATGTGTAAGTGCTGTTGTGCTTTACGTTTGAAATATATGATAGGTAAAGCACAACAGCACTTAAACAGATGCAATTTTCTCAATTGTACTTTTGATTATTTCAATTAAAAATCGTCCAAATTTTATCTCTGTACATTTTAACAAGTAAACTTAAACTTCAATCATATAACCCCTTAAGGCACACTTGACGTTTTTGTTAGTAATAAAGAATAAAGATGGAGATTAAGATTTTTGTTGCAACAGTGGCATAACAGCACCGCATTCTGAGCGGTACTAATGAGAAAAGCAGTTCGTGGGACCTATCACAAAAAAAAAAGAGAAAAAAACGGTTTCTGATCCCCCCAGGCAGCATGGGTAGGCCTACATTTATTTAACAATATAAAAATGGCCTTTTGACCCTATTACTGTTAATTCTCTAGAACCCAGCAACGGACTTGTTTTAATTCTGGTGTTGCGTAGTGTGACGCAAGAAGTAATTGATTATATTTAACATAAAAAAAAATTACCGGTCTACAAGTCTACAATTTTTTAAATTACGGTTAAAACTGTCGCACTAATCTTCCCAAAAATAGGTAAATAAATTTACAGTGAATTTGCCCTTCATTAAATTATTTTGTCCAAATTTCAACCAAATTTCAATGCATTATTTACGTTTCCTGCTACCCGATATTTCATCACAATTGAATGGGAGAAAATATTTGGTTTTTTTTTAACGCTGCTAGTTTCAACTACACAAAGATAAAGCGACAAAATAGTGAAATTTTGGTCAAAATACGGTTCTTCAAAAATCAAATATTTCAACCAATCGCCCATATTTTAATGTTAAATAAACGTACCCATGCTGCCCGAGCCTCGATAGGAGGTCCGATTTTAGTGCACTGCCCTAATGCCCAAATATGTGCCATGGTCAGGGAAAATTAACGATTTACCAAAAATTAAGAACTATTCAAACATTTCTCTTGAGTTTTCGGTGAAAATTATTCGATGCAGTGCTCGTTCAGTTCACCTTCATCACATTGCTGACAGAGAAGTGCAATGCATCCCCAGGCTGGCCATTTTAGATTTCCCATTTTAAAGTTCTTAGTTTTAAAGTGGCCAAGTTTACACCTCTACGGCGAAACGGTAGTAAGCTTCACCTACGGTAGGCTATTTGTCGAAGATAATTTAGTGCAAGATTGCACCACTCACAACAAGACACAAAACACGGATTTTACACTACTAAATTTCACGTACTGTGCCACGCTGGCCTAGACTGGCTGTTAAAAAATAACCAGCCACACAGGCCCAGAAACATTTAGTACGTAGGCCTCAAATAGTGAACATGACTTACGCCCGAGATGAATTTAAGTGTGAAATCATCATTTAATCCCTTCAAGTAGCATAAGAGATATGCACAATTCTTGAGTTTACGCCCTAGTTTAGCTCCTATGAGTGGTCCGTGTCAAAAGATGAAGATTGGTCAGTTTTATTTGACAGCAGGAGCAGCCAGCAACAGCACACGATTAAAATCAAGCCAAACAACATACCTGGTGTCCATTGTGCGAGGGTGGATTTATTCCATCCCCCTCCCACTTCTCGATGCTTTAAAGTATTCTCCATTATCAAATGAAACAGAGGGCCGGGACGGCAAGCACATACAGCACGTACGAGTACTGCAATGCACCGCCACTTCCACAGGGGACATCCACGGTAGGCTATCACTGTTTCTTGGCACACAAAAAGGAAGTTTAGCCTACATGGCGCAAGGTAGTCGCATGGCCAGCACAACTGTCTCTTGTGCAAGAGGACCTTGGTTCGAGCCTAACCTGAGCCACCCCTATCAGTTTTAGGAAGGAACCGTGTGAGGTCTCGTACTCATTTCGATCGTGGCATGCAAAGGTTCCTAGGAATTACCTAGCAAAATTATCCCTCTCACCTTTCGGTGCTGCGCTCTCAGCCGATGCATCACAAACCTCAGAGCAGTGCCAGAAACCGGTCGGGGGATTATTTCGTACCTTTGTACAAAATAACTGGTTTTGTTGGGGATTCCCAAATCTTGACTGGTGATGAGGTTGTCCGAGAAACCCATACAACGGTGAGCGAAGCCAAAATCTGGGTCTAGGGTAATTTTAAACAGAATTGCAGATAGCATCTATAAGAATGTTAACTAAATTATAGGCGGATTAGCTACAACACGTCATCCTGTTGACCCCACCTCCTGAGATATCATTATTTTCAAAAAATACGGGTTCAAAAATCGGCCCAAATTAAGTTCAGCTACAATATAGTAGTGCTTGTTGAAAAGGTTACAGCCTATTCCCAAAATAATTTTACTAATGTAAGCCTACTACTGGTCTCTATTGCGAAAATACCTACTGTAACCGAACAGAATTTGTATAATGCTTTTCGATCGTACTGAGCGAGGTCACACCCTGCTTGCTTGAAGGCAAACCAGGGGCTATACGGCAAACAGGAAATGCCGAAATGTTACGTTCCAAACAAATCCACATGTACGCAAACTTCAAAACACAGCCCCCAAAACACCAATTCAAATCAAATCGTATCGGGGAGGTCAAAATTTCACCCAAAACCCCGAATTATTTCTCAAAACGCACACTTATTTACATTCTAGCCACATCAATTCTTACCCATTTCAGATCCGAGGGTCAGCATCCGAGCAATGGATGATGCAAAATTGTCCAAAATATCGGCGATATCGAAAGCATTTCTTCAACCCGTTACGGACCCGATTTCGTGAAGCACAAATCACTAGTCGACCATCTTTTTTTTCAACCCTTGCAGCACAAAAGCAACCTTTTTTTCCCAGTCACTCCCGAGTCCGTCGTTTCCCCTACTTTAGAGTTTCCATCCAAATTGTGAGCACCACAGGCCAAAAATCAAAATCGTTTTTCCCACATCCGATCTCGACTACGCTTCATATCGAGTCTTTCTTTCCTCGCAGCGGCCATCATGCGTGCTTACTTGTTGTCCCGGTCATTGCAGGGAGTCTGTTTTGGCTCTGGGTTCTCCAGTTTCCTTATTTCAACGCCCACAAGTCGTATTTTGCCCCCCACAACAACAAACATGAAGATGGCGAACAAGCTCTCGCCGTTCTGTCGTGCACAACGCGACATTGCAACTGTCGCATCTCACCGCTTCCAATTCTACGCCGAACCCTGGCGGTAGTTGCGGCCACTAACATCATTGCTAATGCTTTTTGCCTTTGAAGGTATAGCATTATCAAAGTTATTAGTAGCCGCAACTGCCGCTAGGGTTTGGCGTAACATTCGAAGAGGTAAGGTGCAATCTAAAAGTTCACTTTATAAATCTATGTTGCGACTGATGGAAGCGACATTGAGCGACGAACCCAAGAACTAAAAACGGCGTTCACTAGATAGCAACCCACGGAGTCTGGTTGAAATCTGAAAACTATAAAGAAGTGAAGTGAAGTGAAGTGAAGTGAAGTTTTAAATGAAGTGATATTGTTTTTACCAGAAATATTATTTTTCCTGTTATTACTGTGAATCTCTGACTTTTGTTATTTAAACTGTGGGGGATGAACTGAGAAGTTTTTGAATTGGAAGTCTCTCCTAATTAACCTTTATTTTATTTTATTTTATTTTATTTTATTTTATTTCATTTCTTGCCAGGAAAGGTGGGAAGGTCTGTAGAGAGCAGTGCACTATGCGGCACTGGAAAATCAGAGAGCGAGCCCATCCTAGATGCCCTGAGATGGTCTGTGATGGGCAATAATAGACAACTGGCCCGAACTGAGGAAAGGGGCACACCAAAACATCACACCCATTCGGCCTGCCGTGCGTAGCACGGGCTCCACCTCGTGTTTATTCTTGTTCAGCGTTCTATTGTTTCCAAATCTGTATTGTAAAGCAAAGTTTCACAGCAAAACGACGAGTACCGCACAAGCAATGTACCGCAACAACCCCAACAGAGAACAGCCGAGCTAATTAATAAAGCGTGTTAATTCTTTTGAAAGTTGAAGTTGGCACATCGCTGCCTCGACTGATAATTTGCTCTGAGAGGTCAGCTCAGAGGCTAGTCTTAAATGACGTCATGTAAGAAGGACAGTGTTTTGTTTTCACACGGTGTGAATCGCTCAAGCCAAAATGATAGACTGGGAGGGAGTTGGGGGGGGGGGGGAGATAGTGGACGGGGAATATCCGTATGTCAGCCAGTGCGTCTGCAGCTAGCCCTCCTCTTGACATTCTAATGCTATAATAACTAAAGAGATGGGGGAGGGGGGCGTTCATATGATTACGCATTAACTAGAAGGCAATTTTTTGGGGGTTGTTTGGGATGGAGACCGAATCACCTTTTGCAAAATCTTACAAATAGAAAAGGGGTGGGGCAGTATTTAATTCACTTACACATCCAAATTCAACTATGCGTAACAAAGGGGAGGAAGGGAAGTAGAGGGAGGGTAGGAGGATAGGAAGTGGGGATGGAGAGGATGCGAGGAAAGGGAGGGATTGAAAGAATGGGGACGAGGAGGAAGAGAGGATGGGAGAAAAAGGGCCGTATATTACAGAAAGAAAAATTGCCTGTCACAGTCAACGTTCAGGCAACTTCGACCAAAAACTGGGAAAAAACCACGGACGAAACAAAACCTTGGGCGAAGCCGGGTACGACTGCTAGGTGTGGGTATAAATTGGGAAACAATAGCACGCTGAACAAGAATAATACAAAGAAACAAAAATGTAAAATCCCCTATAAATTCTTGATTTTCAATGTTTTGAGTCGGAGGGACCCAAATTGTGCAACAGCAAGTTGAACAAGTCAAATAAATTAGTATATTGCATAATTATTTAGCTCGTATAGCAAATGTACATTATGGTTGATTGCCTGTCTACGTAAACATAACTGACATCCAAAATAGTACTAATTGTTTGCCATTGTGTGATTCGTGCGCAGAAAAAATCAGAAGGAAAAAAGTTGCGGAAAAATAAATTGCTTTGTGGTTTTTTCGTGTTGTTGTTATTACAGGTCAGGTCAGATCAGTTGTTTTGGCTCGAATTTTACCAGGTAGGGAACAGAATTTCACGTAAAACGACTTCTTACTTGTTAAAACTTTTTTCCTTCCTGTAGTTTTTTTTCCGCGAATTTTTTCCGTCGGCCTTTTATCCTAAGGTTTTTAAAAGTTTTTTTGCTTCGGCTTTTATTCCCATCGACTGCCCCCCCCCCCCCGGGCATTTTTCTCCTAGAACCTGGGATTATTAGGATATTTGTGAATATTTTCTATCCGCTTTCATGCAAAATAATGAAAACTAGAAACGAATGAATTATTGTTAATTCCGATTATCGTATATTGATTTGTTAACATTATAAACTATACGGTTGTGATTATATCGTTGTTGTTGTTTTTTTTTTAATAACGTATTGCTTGGTCGAGCGAAGCGTGGTCTTATTGGCCGAATTTAGAATTAGTGTGTCGGTTTATCTACTTGTTTGTTTGGCACACGATAATATTTGGAATTTTGTTCTAATTCAATTGGCATTTTATGACAAGCGAACTTTCGTGCAGAAAGTTCACGAGTCCGAAAATGAAATCCCTATCTCCAGTATTTTAGGGGAGGGGGAGGGGGCTCCGAAATTCGAGGTAGAGCACTGGGCAGAAAAGATATGAGTAGAACATTGGGCTGAAATCACATAAACTAAATAATCTAATACGTCATAGTACCTCTAGGCCGTGTAATTGAGATCTTCAAAACTGAAATTATATGACTAATAAATTATCAGTAAACTTTTGTTGATGGAGTTGTAAGTATCATTCTTTATTTTATTGCTATATCTTATGATATTTTTCATGCAATTACTTTCTGTTAATGTGTAACACAACCTCAGTCATGCAATTCTCCATTGGTTAAAAATTCACGCTACCGATTAGGCAGGAAGCCAAGTATTAAAGCAGGTTTTAAAGGGTGCTGACTAGTACGATTTTTTTAAACGTTTACCAAACTAGTTAGCGCCCTTCAAAACCAACATTAGTCACTTGCAAAGCGTCAATCACTTAATAAAGAAGTTTAAGCTAGATCGGCACATTACAGTTTGTTTGAGTTCATTTGGGACCTATAGTTTATGTGCCTGTAGTTTAAACAAAAATAATAATACAACAGAAAACAAAAGAAGGCTACATTTTCAGTAGAATAATGGCAGGCAGTTTTCCGAGTGTCTGGCACTAAAAAAGATCCTAAAATCATTAAAAAAAACCTCGACTCCTTAAAAAAAAAAAAAACCCTATAGGTCCTAAAGGAAAATCAGCGTCTAAAAAAAATTGTAATGACCGGTTCGTGAGGGTGCTAAGTAGTCGACATGCAGACGTTCTCTTCAGTAAATCCATGCAGTTGGTGATAACAAAAGCAAGTCGTGATAAGTTTAGGTGACGTAAGGAACTTCCGTTTACCCTCGGTTAAATCACACCTAGTGTGATAGTATAAAGTCCATGGTGAATTTTGCAAATTTTAGTATATTTCAGTAAAATTTACAGAGGTGTGCCTCATTTAAAATTCTTTGGTGGCAGCAGCGAGGACAAAATTTTTTCTCGGTGGCAGCTGCATCAATTGGCGCGGCGATATTCGAACATTTTACAAATCGTTGGTGGCGTTCCTGTAAAGCAGACAGATATAAAACCCTTCATATATAGCATTAATAGAGTTTTCCACAGAAGATGGAGGGAAAATGGAAGGGATGGTAGCCTCTAATACCAATCCCAAAAACAGTAGTAGGTCGGCTAATGCCTCCTTTTCAGAAAGTTGGTGAGAGGAAGACCGTTCAGTACATGTTTAAAACCAGACACGGCTTGTGCGGACACAGACTCCTCTTCCGGCAATGAATTCCAAGCCTGAAGGAACTACTCGGATCGCAAAAAAAAATCTTTACGGCAATTTAGTCCTAGACTGGGTGACCTCAAGTTTCCACGAGTGACCCCTAGTTACACTCGCAGAACGAACATCGAATATTGGCAAATCAACAGAAAGAAAACCGTGTAAAATGTTAAAAGTAAACAGGATGTGAAATTTTAATCGTCGTAGTTCAAGTGTTTCCAACCCCGCAACACTCAAACGTGTTTCAGGAGACAAGTTTCTCAAGTCCAGCCGACCTTGCGCGGTACGGCGCTGGACCTATTCCACCAAATCAATATCCTTCGGCAAAGCTGGGGACCACACGGGGGTTCCATTTTCTAAAAGAGGGTGCGTGAAGACCTTAACGCCCAAACCTTGACACGAAGATTTCCCGACGTAAAGCAACGATTTGCAACAGCAAGCCAACGAAAAGCTGCAGCGGTAATTTTGTGGCAATGAATGAATGAAGACAACTATTTTGTTGCCTAATCATTACAGATAAGAATTTTTATTGTTATCAGTGATTCAGTGGTGCCCCCTAAGCAACTTATTCTGAGGTAACGACGTTTGATATTGGGGGATCGCTCCTCACTAGAGGGGAGGGGGAGAGAAGAATGGGCACCACTGATTGTTATTGAAAATAAACATAACTGACGACTATTTGGTTTGGCTGATTATTTCATTTCAATATTGTAACGGCCCTTCATATTGCAATTATTGTTAAACGCAATGGCTGAATTTTCAGCGGCAGTAGTAATGAGGATGATGGTGATGCTATTGGCTTCCCTTTTAGAACAGGGCGTAGCAAAACCCGCATCGCCAACACGATGTGGCTCAAAAAATCACCTACACCACCTATATCCTATTCCACCACTACAGTAAAATCCACTTTTCATTTCAAAGTCCACGCTCCTATTGCCTAATGTCTGGCAGGGAAACCAAACAATTTGTCACTGACGTGACGACTGGCACATTACTACAGCGTTGTTTTGCCAACCAGCCTGCATTATACGACAGTAAGTTATAATTACCAGGGGGGAAAAAATTGGAATTTATAAACATTTATTCCATTAAGTACTACCCCAAGCGATTTTCCTGAAACTTAACTGCTTAACTTAACTTAACTGCTTGAAAAAAAAGCAGGAAAAAAACCACGGTAAGAGAAGCCTGGAAAAAAAAACCAATGCCACTGCTTTTTGTCATAAAACATTAATCATTAATCTTTTAATGTGAATTCTTTTACAATCTATGTACATATTTGGCTTTAGAGGAAGCATCGTTTGGTATCAGACCACATCAGGGATCATGACAGCAAATTCATGAAGCACTATAATGAAAGAGGGCGAGCAGGTTCATTCTTGCCACGGGATAGGGTCGCGTCAGTTGCCTGGGGGACTGAGAGTTCGATTGCGAGGAAACTGTTTTCAGTGCACCTGTCGGTTGATAGGCCATGGATTCTGGATCAGATGTCTAGCCAGGAGGCTGGGGTCTTGTCGCGTCTGAGGATGGGGTACATTCTCTTGCGGGAGTATATGTTCCGGCTGGGGTGGTCGCCGCCGCCGCGTTGTATCTGCGGGGCAGGTGATGAGTCGGTAAGTCCTTTCTTTTCCATTGTGTGCGCTAGAAGGTGTTTGCCGGCTCCCGCTCCGTTCTGCCCATGGAGACCTCGGGCGGGCGTTGACCTTGGTGTGTGGGTTCCAGGGTGAGGGAGAGGCCGCTCTTCGGAGTTGGGTCAGGGCAATTTTGTGACTTTGTAGGGCCACCAAGAGGTTCAGTGTGATCTAGGTACCTGGGGAACCTTGGTCTCGAGCTAGCTGGAGTGTGGCTTCGGCTGCCGGGGGGATGCTGTACGGGTGGTGTGATGTGATATAAGTTAGGGTAAGGTAGTCTTAAGTTAGATGGAAAGTACAGTTTCGGACAACTCGGTTCCTTTAATAAAATATGAGAATCTGAGAAAAAGGGTGAGCGGTCGACATTGTGAACGGGTTCAAAGGGTTTAACGAGCGTTAACCACTCCTGGTTACTTGCCCGAAGCCCTAAGGACGGATGTGCCCTGTAACAATCATCCCTTCAATAATGCTGGCTATGAGAAGAGAGTTGAATAGTTTTGTAGTTGGTTGAGTAACAATCACTGCATGCACGATCTTTGTTGTGGGCTTATTGCGCTTGGTGTCAAAAGGGGGAAACAGGCAATTCAGCCACACCGAGAATAAGAGTGGTACCCTCCAGTGAAAACGCTATTTACTTTCCTAAGAAGACCAAACGACGGTGTTTCGAAGGGAGGGGAAGCAGGGATGGGAGGGGGTCGAGGGGGAACACGAGAGGACCGGAAAGGCAGCACGGAGAAATCTGACCGCACAATGGCGGACGTGGGGGGGGGGGGCTGACAGGGGGGATTCATGTGGAAACCAGCTAGACCGGTGTGGCCGCGTGTGTTACGGCAGGTATACAGCTAGTAGTTAGAATTCTTTTAAAACTAAGCATATATATATATCCAAAACGTTTGTGAATGAGGCTGAGCAACAGTAAAATAGCAAAGTCAAACCATAGGAGTAGAATAGGATATTCTATTTCTATGGTTAACTACAGGGTCGAGCAATTCAATTTGAGCTAACAGTTTCACTAGTTAAAGGCCGGTTGCCACCAAATTATTGCAGCATTTAGGCCTATCGAGTTCTCTCTCACAGGAAGCAAAGGAATGCACGAAACAAAATTTTTAAACGCAACAAACAAGCCACGTGACTTCTTAATTATTGAGTAAAAATTTGGTATTGTAATGGAGCTTACTATATGCAAATTATGCTAATAAAGTCTTTATACATACAACCGTACATTATGCCATATAGGCCTACTAAATTCTGCCCTAAGACTAATTTTATATAAATATAGAATATCAGGCTGCAAGTTTATTCTATAACTATTTTTATATAAATATTGGAAGAACATCTAAAAACTGTCAGACAACAGAGTATTATTTGAACCCACAAAAGTCTATAGAAACTAGTTGAGATGGTCGAAAGGAAGTTTTGTTACCTACATTCCACTAAAACTCAAATGTGAGTTATCTTTAAAACTAGACGAAGCCCGTGCTATGCAGGGGGCCGGTCATGATTAAGTTTACAGACACTCTTTTCCCAGCACACTTTTCCCGACATTTTTCATGCCCATGCCTCAAACATCTTATTGTGAGCCGTATCATAGATTAGAAAGTTAACTAGATGTTCCGTCTCACCTCTTCCCATCCTACGCGGACCTCTAGCGGAAGTTGCGGCTACTAATACCTCTGCTAATGCTTTGCTTTCGTGCTGCTTCGAAGGCAAAAGCATTAGCAGAGTTATTAGTAGCCGCAACTTCCGCTAGAGGTCCGCGTAGGATGGGAAGAGGTGAGACGGTACATCCAGTTAACTTTCTAATCTATGGCCGTATGTAAGTTGATCGACCGCTCTCTCCCGGCTGCACGTTCTGGTAGAATGGAAGAGTCCACTAGCAATGCGGGTGTGAGGAGGGGGAAGTGATTGTTCGCCCATTTTTTCTTAACTGCTCAGCCGGATCCAGCATTATTATAAGGATGACAGCCAAGGACAGGAGTAGTCCCATCTCCTGCTGACAGTTAACTTTCGCTTTCTTGATTTATTGTACTACAATACTAGATTGGACTCTTACAGCCAGCCATCTTCGATTGCTAATACTATGTATATTAAAGATCATACATCTATCCTGCGACATACTGTCACTTTCATTATAAATCTGCCAAACCAGCCATTAAGACAGAATGTTGGGTTTCAATAAAAAGCTGCACCGTATTAATTAAAAACCTCTCTCCACCACGAAGGCCACCGGAAATACATTACAATAAATAACTGAATTATTTAAAAAGGTCAAGCCAACATATAAAAGTGGGTTAAACTTGAACTTGACAATGGATTCCAGTTCAAAGAGAGGGGAGAGAACAACTCAGTGAAAGTCACTGTCATTGAGTTTCTTGACCATCAACCCACTAACCTACTGTCAGTTGCCATGAGGGACAAGGCTGCCAAGACCAGGACAGGGCCAGAGGTTCCATTTGGCCTACAGTATTATACAGATAAGTGCAATACTTGTTATTATGGTTATTAGTTATGGAAAGTAATCATATCAGTGTTCAGCTAACTTATCCGTTCAATAAATTCCCTGACTGTTATGTGTCCACAGGGATTGTAGAGTATGGCATAACTGGAGAGCCCTGTACAAGCATAACCCTGGTGTGGGTGCCTGTGGTTTACATATTTTACCATAGTATGTTTGGTTACTATGAGACAACTGTGAATTATTGGTACTAAATTCCGTTTAACGTTCGTGACGCTGGAATATTAGCTTTTGTAAGGCATCAAAGGCTGAGCCCGTTGTTATGGTGACTTGTAAAGTGTCAAGTGAATTAACATACTGACATTGAGGTAGGAAATCAAGTCTCATCTTCATTACTTTATTTGGTGTCATATTGATAACATTAGTTGCTTAGCCATATTCTGACTTGAGTGGTGGGTTTGTATTTGGCCTAAATATAAACCCATCACAGTGTGCCCTCGTGTACCTGGAAACAAATTATAAAGATCAACGATATCAGTATCACTAGATGGCGTCAGGGGATTTTCACTATATTTTTCCGTGGCGCCATCTAGTGACGTCAGTATCGTTAATTTTTATAGCTTGGAAGTTTGTGAACGTGGTTGGTGGAAGGGGAGCAGTGGGTTGGAGGAGGGGTATTCAGGATGTCGAAGTGGAAAGGTGGAAGAGGGGTATGAAAGGTAAATCATCGACGGAAAGGTATCGCAAAGAAAAGAGCAGAATGAGGTGGGAGAGCTGGTATGAGGGGGACTGGGGGAGTGTGCTGCTGTTTAGGGCGAGGGCTAGAGCTTGGGACACTCGGGCGATGGAATATAGAAAGCAGGGGGAGACGATGGAGATGTTACCTGTGGCATCTGCGGAGAGGGAGAGGAAACGATGGAGATGTTACCTGTGGCATCTGCGGGGAGGGAGAGGAAACAATGGATCATGTTCTGGTAGGTTGCTGGGGACTGGATGATCTTAGGGGTAGGGGGAATTGGGGAGGGAGAGAGGGGGAGGAGGCCATCAGGTGGCTTCTGGGCTGGAGGGAAGAGGTGGCAGGAGTGAAGGTGGTAAAGAGGCTGCTGTTGGGTTGGTGGAGCCGCAGAGAAAGTGGTTAAAGGGGGAGGGTGAGGGAAGTGGGCAGGGTTTTTGGCGTTTTTGTGTTGGAGAGCTAGGCGGCTTCGGCCGCACCCTGTTACAAAAGAGAGAGCAATTATCATCATCATCATCATCTTGTTTCCAGGTGCACGAGGGCGTACCACATTTTTACTCAATAATTAACGAGTCAGGTGGCTTGTTTGTTGCGTTTAAAAGTTTTGCTTTGTGCATTCCTTTGCTTCCTGTGAAAGAGAATGTATAGGCCTAGATGCTGCAATGCTGATTTGGTGGCAACCGGCCTTTAACTGATTGCAGGAACAAACAAATGATGAGAAGAATGATTTTATGGTTGGATAAAATAAGCAGCCAAAAATCATATCTTTACGTTCACACCAGGGCAAACTAGGATTAGAAAATAAAAACGAACTCGACTGATGTTTAAGGTAAGGTTTAACTGATCCGAAGTCAAAACAGCAAAGTAACACAAATAAACTTTCCTGTACTGTTTAGTTCACGTTAAACCTTACTACCGTATTCACATGTTTTTACAGTTTTTACTTTAGAACACGATATGTCTGATTGGTTCATTCTACTTGGCTAAAGGACATCGCAGAAAAATCGTAAAAACCATACTTTTAGTGTGCTTAGCACAGACCTACACATTAACTAATTCAGGATTCATGCGACTCCTTGAAATCCTGGAAATATCGTTGAAAATAAAAATGAAATACCAGTCGTCTTGAATATGAAACCTTAAAAACGTAAGAATAAATAAGATGAACGGAAAGGAGACGACTGGACTAGAATGATGATGAAAAATTTAGCCCCGAAAGTGAGTGTGTAGCCTACATTATACAATATATTATTCTTACAACAATTTTGAAAGTTGGGAACCGTTTTTGATTTTATTTACGTGTTTAATGGTTGAATACAGCAGTAAGGTTTCACGTGGACGAAACAGTACAGAAACACTTCGGTATGTGAAACCTTACAAGAAAGTTTATTTGTGTTACTCTGCTGTTTTGACTTCGGATCAGTTAAACCTTACCTTAAACATCAAACGAGCTCGTTTTTGTTTTCTAATTCGTGATACTTTGACATACCAAGCTGGTTGTCTGCACTCGTTGCAAAAGGCACTGAATTTCGCTCGCTCATTCAGTGAAAGTGTTTCTTTTGGAAGTTGGTTTGTCCACAGATGTCTGTCAGCGGCTTAGTCCGTATTTGTATCATAGGGTGGCAAGACAAATGGGCAACGGACATTTTGGCTTTAACACGGGAAAATGACGCGAAATCATTACATAATTCCATTCGTAATAAGGATAATGCTTACTCTTCACGCGCGGGTAAATTGTTGGCTCACCAACATTGTTAGCATTTGCTTACGCTTTCCGTCTGGCGTTTGCTGATTGGCATTGTTGCATAAAGACAATGTTTAAAACAATGTATAAGAATAAAACGGTTCGTTCAGGGCCCCGTAACTCCGGAATGGAACGACCAATTGAAATTTCTATTTCTATAAAGGGCACATCTCCGGAAGTAGATCTTTCAAATGAGCTAAAGGACCTTTCGGCCGGCGAAAATGAGGGGGGGGGGATGTCAATTTTTATATGAAGAGGGAGGGGAGGGGGATTTTTTTTGAAGTTGCTATCAGGATGGGTCAAGAAAAAACTGCGAGCGAGTAAGCATGGTAAGTTATAGAATGTTAATAAATTTATTTAGCTCAGCACATTCCACAAGGTATTAAAGTAGGCCTAGTACGTACCGTCCACTCATTTCATGAAAATGAAAATTGTAATACAAATTTATTTTTTTTTTGGGGGGGGGGCAAAAAAATCACTAACACCAAAGGCGACGACAATCTGCCAGCCCACCCCCGTTGATAAATAATGAACGGTCCCTAAGAACCAGCTTTCTACGACAAATGGTAGTCTGTAGAGACCATTGTAGAAATCTCCAATGTGACAAATCGGAAATGATTAAAAGTTGGTACACGTGTTGGACAAGTCCCACAAAGCTTATATACAAAATGTCATACGAATATGTTGAAAGACGGCGGAGAAATTAAGCATCGAAATTTCGGCTTTAACATGGGAGACCGAGGTCCAAACCTTACCGTAAAGGGTACCGCCTTTACTAATATCAGGAACAAATGAACACGAGCCCACTCTGTGGGCGAGAAAACAAACATGTTCATTTCTTCCTGCTAATATTGTCACCGTATCACGTTCCTATATAATTTATTAACTCAATGATCACGTTACGAAGGCCACATGTCCACAGGAAACGCATACACAAGTGTCAAAGAGTAGGATGTCACCGCAACCTACATACCCTAGCGTACGGCGCATTCAACCTTCTAAAAAAAAGTAATAGAGTAAATTTTCAATACATTATCTAAATTAATAAAAAAAAATAGTACGTATATTTCCAACTACGTTTAAAACTTTTAATATTTTTTCCTTTTGGTTAACCAAAGTTCTTAGGTTGTTGGGAGACCTCATATCCTTTACGCGTGACTAAACGTAGTAGAGGTGGAGGGAAATTCGTAGTGATTTTGGGTGTCCGTAGTGGTGTCCGTTTTAAACAAAGTGTAGGCCAAGTCTCATTTTTGGTCAGTTTAAGACTTGGTGTTTGTATTATGTCCTTAATTTTCCTATTTTGTGTTTAGATGGAGCCTCGCCTCAAAGGTTTCGGTCGCGGAACGCCTCGAAAACGTCCCGATGCGCCAACCCCGCCGCCAGATAAACACGGTCCGTAAATTTCGTTTTATATTTTTAAATTTAACATTGACAACAGTGTTAGAGTTGTTGAGCTGTCGTGGTTTTGGACTTGCGTTGTACTGTGTGATATTAACTGTTGCGTAAATTCGTTTACGACCGTTGACGACGCAAAAGCCAGTGTTTTAACAAAATGCCGTTTGAATAGGCATGTTCGATACAGAGGAGTTCGTTATAGAGGAGTCGAACGGTGGAGGACGTAGAGGGGGGAGGGGAGGGGCGGGGCATTGAGGATCTTGTGACTGCAACATCCCGAGCGGGGGTGGGGAGGGGGGAGATGAAATGTAATACGGGTTATCAACTATTTTGCTTATCTTCTTCCTGCCAACAAACCATTAATGTTCAAGTTCTGTAAAGGAAGAAAAATAAATCGTAGTTTGTAAGTTGCATTTTGTGGTGCATATTTTGATTTTATTGTATTTTTTTTTTTTTTTTTCACTTTGCGTTTGTGTTGTTTTTGTTGTTGTTCTGGACTACTTTGGTCTTAACCCACAAGATTACAAAAAATAAACAAAAAAATGGTGTGTTTCACGGACCCAATCGACCCTAACCTTTCGCTTTGACCCTACAGTTTTTTTTTTGCTAAAAACAGACCTGATCGCGATGCGCAGCACAATCTTGATGAAGAAAATTGCCAACGAACGTTATCAGCATCCGGGTTTCACTAATGCCAAGGCTCCCAGTCCTATATTTCCTATTTTTTTTTTATAGGATTCCTATAAGTTTGAGTCACAATTCCGAGAATTATAGAGAATATTACCGCTAAACTTCACAATGAAGACACCTTCAATATCTTGCGAATTATCAATGGCAAACTGCCTCTTTCCTCAGGCACTCTTGGCAAAGTAGCGGCCTCTTTACACCCACACCGTCTGCTACGATTTTATAACCGCCAACATCATCTGCTACGAATTTGTAACTTCCGCTCCTCGCAGCCTCCCGTATTTCGTGGGCAGCGCGTTCACTAGCTCATCAAGCTTCCACTGTCGTAGTAGACGATGTGGGTGTAAAGAGTCCGATACTTTGTCAAAAGTGCCTGAGAAAGATGGCAGTTTACCATTGAAAATTCGCAAGACTTTGAAGGTGTCTTCGTTGTGAAGTTTAGCGGTAATATTCTCTATAATTGTTGGAATTATGACTCAAATTTGACAAACTTTAACAGTAATATGACGAGCTTTGTTTACACTGTGATTCCTGTAAGGCGTACATGCAAAATCTATCGTATCCTAGTATCTGGGATACCCGACAAACTCACCGTCATCAGACAAAATCCAACAAATCACGTCATTTGTTGTATACTTTCACCTAAAAACGCACGTTTCATCAGACAATTTTACATTCTGGATACCGGACACTTTGGTAGATTTTGTGTGTATGCTATAAAGCTCCTGTAAATCGCGAAATCTCCTATATTGTATTTCCTATATTTTTCTGTTCAGAACTGATTGCCCTCTTTGCGGCGTGTTTCCTTGCTACGCTAATTATTTATATCCTAAAAGAATAAAAACGATCTTCCTCTTCCGTCGCATTGCAGCATGGTATGAAAACGAAACGTGAATTAGACGAGCATTCAAATAAGGCATGTATCAACCATGTAGTGCACTCAAAAGTGATATTTATCTTCTAATATTGTTGGACTACCATAGGCCTGCATTAAAAAAATGAGTGAAAAAAAAATTATAAAAAGAATCTTTTTCAGACCTAGCCTACCGACCTTATTTATTTCAACAATGTTCCGCGAAGGCCTAATTTTGCATCACGAAATTAATATAAAGCCTGGATTCTTTTTCTTGCTTGCTCTCTTGGGTGGAGGTTGGGGAGGGGTTAGTGCCTAACCTGTTATCTAACCCCTTCCCCCCAACCTAACCTGGTCAATTTTTATCAAGTTTCCTTTTCTTTTTGACATATTTACAATTCATTCTGAATCGTATTCATATACGACAACTATGTCTGGTAGTCAGGGCCGTAGGAAGCAAATTAAAAGTGCTACGGCCTAACCAAATCATTAGAGGGCCTGGGGGAGCACTGTGAACTTCCCCCAGTAGGGTCTCCTCGGGAAGTTGAAGCAATTTCTGGTTGGCCATGTTTTGAACAAATGTTTAAAATTTTCTTTTTTAGTTAGAATGTGGATCACTTGCAGCAGGGGCAGATCTAGGAATTTATGGGGGGGGGGGGGGG
>JAHWFP010093993.1:312488-331523 GCA_023313725.1 Lithobius niger | reverse complement strand
TAGGAATTTATGGGGGGGGGGGGGAAGAGGGCTAGGGCAGAGAACTTTATTGGGCTCTTTTTTTTTTTGCTTTTTGTTCGCCCCACCGACTGGGGTGCATTTTCCCTACCGACAGTGACTTTTTATTTGGTGCCCCTCCCCCATCCCTTCCTATTTCGGTCATGAAGCTGCTGTGAGCTATTAAGTGTAAGATTTAGATGGGAGGGGGGGGGGCAATTTTTTTGTTAATATATGTTAAAAGGTCAGTGGGAAGCTCTGTGTTTTTAGTCCCAGTCAGGGTAGTTTATTAATTACTCAGATTAGTGTATCTTGTATCATAACAGAGCCAGGCTTTACACAGCCTGTTTGCTTCGTTTACCCTGTACCTGATGATTTTTTTTTTTATTTACGTCGGGTCAATTTAGAACCTTACCGTTATGTACGTAGCAAGAAATAAGTAATTGTAACCCGCATTCCTCTCCCCCCTCCCCCCTTATGTTTGTAGGAGACTAATTATGGTGGTAGTGACTCAACAAAACTTACCTTTGAGAAAGTTACAATTGGTTGCCTACTGTGTTGGGCTTTCTCCAAAGTTTGGTGTTGATCACTTGCTGAAGTTCAAATGTTGATCACTTGCTGAAGTTCGCTTTAGCGTTTCTTTTATTTCTATCCCCCAAAACCCCCTTCTCTCGGTCAAGCTCAGCGTCCTTCATAGGGTGGGGGAAAATAGAGGTTGCATTCAGTCTATGCATGGACTTGTATATACTATGACACTACGTGAAACTGCTAGCACGACAGATGCTACTCATCAATGCTCGGCAGGAAAGCCACGCGCGAGTTACAAGGCCACTTCAAAAGTTTGACGAAGCATACATCTGTGTTTGGACATACGGTATTTTAAATCTCTTGTGTGCCGGAAAGTGGTACGGCAAATACCGCACCAGCCGTATCGCTTCCTACGCCCATCGAAAAAGGGGTAGGCACCATTTTACCAACCCTCGAATCAGTATTATGATCCTCAAAAAAAGCCTTTGTTTTAATGGTTTTTCTTCATAATTGATGGGAGGGGGGAGGGACATAAGCCCCAATGTACAGACGCCCTTGATTTTCTGTACTGCTATCAAGCATACAACAGTCGTAATTGTAAACAAACGATAAGCTTTACTGCCCTGCAAAGGCATCAGGTGGGCAAATGTGTGCTGCTGACAACTTGCAGTAGGCAGCTTTAGGGTTGCAGTGACCTTAAAGCAGCTGTACTGGGCCAAAAAGGAATAGACTGAATTCAACTTACATGTTTCAATTTTCCTTTATCAACAATAGGTACATTCTAGCTGCAGTGGATGTTGCTATGAAATGAACTTGGCGGCAGCCTTTTGCTTTGGATGCTTGTCTCACTTTTGGAATTAATGTGTAGACCCAAGTGTGGTTTAACTTTAACTTAACTGGCCCACTGGCTTTGGTTTCGAACTCTTTAACTGTGTTTGTGGAAATCCTCCCACTCAACCCCCTTCCACCTTAATTTGTTTGGTCAGTTTAGGAATGTGCCAAAAGCAACCTCCACTTGCGACCAGCTGCTATCGTAATAAACATTTTTCGAAGGATTGAGTTTCAGCAAGGTTTCCCTTGTCTTAGGAGTATTTTAGGTAAAATCCCTTTAATGCATCTTTAAATCGTGATGTAGAACCCGTCTTAGTTATTCGGGTTAAAAAAAAAACCTCTGTTAGAATCAAAAGCCACCAGCCGGAATTCATTTTGATTTTTATTTTAACCAATGGGCTTTGTTTATTTGGGTTAATTTAACTTTATACTAATGTTTAAAGTGGGAAAATATGCATTACCAAAAGTTTTGTCTACACCACTTGGTAATTCAGTTTGAGTACCAAGTGGAGTAAACAAAACTTTTGGTAATGCATATTTTCCCACTTTAAAATTAGTTCAGCGAAAGTAAACAAAACAAGACACATGAACTTGTTCGTTTTTAGATTTATACTAATGTTCTCCATGGTTCTAGAAATACTGTATTGATTTATTAACGACGAGTGATTGACAGCACCGTATGTTGTTTTACTTTGAAACTGAAGAGCCATTGCAAAATATTACGCTTTTTTCAAATTAAAATCACTAAAAAAATCTCTGGTGACGAATTTTCGACAAACAGTGGAAAGATATTGAATCCTGCACCTAACAAAATCTTAAATATCTACTACGAACATCCAGCTTCCAGCCTGGCCAAACAGTTCATCTCATTCACCCTAAAATACACGAACGCCTGACAAGTAAATGGAGAGCCATAACGGGCTCTGCTCCCACTCGCGCTGCTAAAGATCAGTGGTTGCGAGCGAATGTTTCAAGTTCCAAGACAGCAATGCATGGAGGGGCTGATTTAAATAAACAATCTCGTTGCAAGTAGGACCTGAAGAAAAACTAAGCACAGCATCTTTCCTCTGTTAATCGAAAATTCGCCACTTTTTTTTAGTGATTTTAGTGTTTTTTAGTGATTGTAATTTGAAAAAGCGTAATATTTTGCAATGGTAATGACTAGGGATGGTCGATTTCATTTTTTTTGATTCTGGTACCGGTTTCGGTTTTCACACCCAAAAAACCTCGGTTTGGGTATCGGTATTTTTGCCACCATCCACCCCAACCAGATTTTCCTAATTTTTTTTCTTGCAACAGTTGTATTACTAGTTTCAACTTACTCCTGCTTTCACTTTCAGCACCATCATAGACCGTGGGCATCCTCTACTATTTTCGTTTTAATAGCTAAGAGGAGCTTTGCTGTCATTTATACGTAGGAAATGATAATTATTTTAAAAAAAATGTAAAACAACAAGTCATTTTTTGATTTTTTAACACCGTACGAAAACCGACACAAAATCCGAATCGGTTTCGGTGTCGGTTTTCAGTAAAAACCAAAAATTCGGTTTCAGTTTCGGTTACCGACCCATCCCTAGTAACGACTAGTGGAAAGCCCAAACTATGTTCAGGGAAATTTTACTTATGTGTGTGAGATCACAAACGGCCAGAAAACTACGGGTTCCACTATCTAAGCAGCATTACAAAATGAAAGTAAACGGCAAGTCTCTTCCGCTCCTACGCCAAGAATCCCCCAAAATCCACTTAATTGGCCTGACAAAATGCATAACAGAAATGTTACTGGTTAAAGAAGAATGCGTATGCAGTCATTGATTGGGAAAAGAAGAAAGAAGTTAGAGGGGAGGAATAAGTCGATAGAACGGGCCCGAGAGTAGCTTTAACATACGTAGAAGGAGTTGCAAGCAAAGTGCAGAAGATGTTGAAGAAACAAGGGTTAGAACGTATTTTAGAACGTATTTTAGAACGTATTTTAGAACGTATTTTCCTAGGCATCGAAGTACTCGTAACCTTCCGAGGAGCATTTTGGATGCTATTAGACTGAAACGGAAACTTTGGCGGAGATTTACTAAGACCAAACGTTTAGAGGACTTCAGCAAATTCATGGAACAAAGCAATAGGGTCGTGGAACAGCTGCGCTCAAACAAGCGGGATCAGCTCCATGATGTCATAAAGGACATCAAAAGCAACCCTAAGAGATTTTTTGGCTACCTTAACAGTAAAAAGGAAGTGAAATCGACCACCATCAGTCTGGTGAATTCACAGGGCCACACCATTCAAGATGGGAAAGCGGTAGCAAACGAGTTCGGCATCAAATTCCAGACAGTCTTTCATGCTAAGGCTGCACCTGTCCTGGTACATGGTCCACTGCGTGAGACCTGTATCTCCAAATCAATGATGCTTGCTGCACTGCAAAACCTTAATCCGAACAAGGCAAGTGGACCAGACGGCATCCCCAACAAATTTTTGAAAGAGTGTGCTGAGAAGCTGGCAGAGCCACTGGCCATGCTTCTATCCAAGTCCTTCAGTCACGGCCTGGTACCGCAAGACTGGAAAAGGGCCAACATCACGCCCATCTACAAAAAGAAAGGAACTAGGCTTTCAGCACTGAACTACCGTCCAGTGAGTCTTCTCCCTTGTGTAAGTAAGATTTGTGAAAGGGTCTTTTTGGCTGAACTTAATCAGGAACTTGATGAACTTGGCATATCTGACAACACTCAACATGGCTTTGTACCCGGTAGGTCGTGCATGACAAACCACCTTATTGCCAGAAACCAATGGACGAAGGCAGTCGATGAGGGCAAGGCGGTAGACATCTTCTTTGCTGATGTTGAAAAGGCCTTCGATACGGCAGTACATGGCATCCTTATCAACGACCTGTGCTCCCGCGGGGTTAGTGTTGAAAAGGTTAGATGGATCTCCAGCTTTTTAGAAGACAGAGAGCAGAGAGTTATCGCCAATGGGGAAGCTTCTGAATGGTTCCCTGTTACTTCTGGTGTGCCACAAGGCTCAGTGCTCGGCCTGAAGCTGTTTGCCCTTTACACGAGTGAATCACATGCAGCGCTCCAGGGCGACTGCTACAAGTTTGCAGACGATGTCAAAGATTCTGAAAAGATCGACGAAAAGAGCAATGCCAACCTGCTTCAAAACGATATCAATCTTCTTCAAGCCTGGTACACCGCCAATGGCATGAGGCTCCACCCTGAAAAGAGTTTTGTTATGCATATGGGGCATAAAAACATGAATAAGCCTTATCATCTGGACCATTCAAGACTCAAGGCTACCGACCAAATCAAGGATCTGGGCGTTATTATGGAGTCTGATCTGTCTGTAAGCAAGCAATGTGCTGCTGCTGCTGCTAAGGCCAAGCGAATGGCTGGCTTCCTCTCCAGACATCTACCCAGGCTTTCTCCTGAAAACTGCTAGAGTTCATAAGGTTCTCATCTGGCCACTTGTGGAGTTCTCCAGCGCAGCATGGGTTCCCTGGTTACAGCGAGACATTCAGTTGTTGGAAAGCGCGCAGAGACTTGCTTCGCGTGTACTCATGAAGGACAAGGTGGGCTACGAGGAGCGGTTGAGGCTGTCCAGGCTGCCAACTCTGGAACAGAGACGAAAGAGAGGCATGCTTATTGAGTGCTTCAAAATTCTCAAGAGACATTACAAGCTGGACCCAAATGAGTTCTTTACGATGGCCACCACCACTAACTTAAGAGGGAACTCCCTCAAGCTACACAAGCCACACTGTAGACTTAATGCACGGAAATTCTTTTTTTCTGTTGCCGTAATCGATGAGTGGAACAATCTTCCAGATGATCTGTGTAGGGCCAGCTCAACTAACTGCTTCAAGGCAATGTTGGACAGGCACATGGCGCAGCATTAACTCCCCCACGGGGCATGGCTACAAGTCACGGACTTTGCCGTATTATGAACTAAACTAAACTAACTAAGAATCTTGGACTCAAGAAAAGAATAACGGAAAAGGTAATGGTAAACACAGTGCGTGAGAAATGAGACACTAAAATCTAAGGACGAAGAGAAAATTGAGGCCATAAAGAATATGAAAGAGGTGGTGTATAAGATTCCATGTGTTAGACTACAATGCTGTTTATATAGGAGAGACAAGAAAAGAAGTACGTACCAGGGTTGCCAACATGGCAAACGTGAGGAATGAGAAGGATCACAACGGCATCGCAGTCCACTGCAAGCAAGTCTTTTAAGCAAGAGATTGACTGGAAAAGCACAAGTAACCCCCCCCCCCTCCCCCCATACCCAACGCCTCCTAAACGTTACATAAATAAGGATGCAAACTCATTCCGATGAAGCATAATCGTTTGGGTTATCTTTAACAAAAAAAAAAGGGCGCACATTGGGGTTATAATTGTTGCAAGTAATTCTTGTACGTTTACCAAGGTCAGTGTGATATACCAAGTAATAAGCTTGCAACTGTGATTGTTATCCGATTTTGAAGGCATTGCTGACTCATCCTATGGTTTCTTTTTTTTCTTTTTTGAGGCTACCGAATTATTTATTAAAATTTGTTGGTCCTTCAAATATCTTGCATGTTTCTTCGTATAAGGCCATCAAACTGACATCCTTGCAGTGTCGTCGATTTTTTTAGGGACAGCATCTCCCTTGGATATGTTTCGATGCGTGATGGTTTATATTTTTGGAAAGCCACGAATTCCTAGATTCTAATGGTCATAAAATATAAAAAAGTTTCTATCAAGTTTTCACCTAAAGACTCTTTTGAAAAAAATATAGGAAAATTAGTATTGTAGAGATTCGGGCCATCGTTTGGTTCGATCCCGAGCAGGTCTAAGCCTGGGTACAATCTCAGGAATGTGGTCACCTGACGCTGTCTTCCACTCCGCAAGCCAGGAAGCAGCCAATCAGCACCTTGCACAGCACTCCTCCGTCGTAATAAATATGTTGTTAATTGTTTTGAAAAAAAGTTGTAGTTTTACAAGTTTTACTTCACTTGTGTATTTAAATAGATTGGCGCCATCGTCAATTTTTGTTTTCACACGATATCTCAGAAGAGGCAGAGCACTTTCGGTTCCGGGAATAACACCTTGCCCCGCTGCTATTCCTCTCTGTATACGTCGTCCAGACCATTGTGTAGCTATGATAGGCCTGATTCAACATGTGATGATCACAGCATGCACGAGAAAATGTCAGACCCCTGTATATAGATTTCAGATTCGACTGGAAGATAGTTAAAAATACACATTAAAATATGCTGGAAAATACTTGGAGAAAAGTTACTGCTGCACTGTAGAATACTGTTACCATGAACACGACAGTGAGAGGCCATCTTAAACAATCTTAAAAGGTTGTCCAGAACATTGACACCCCTTCCCCCCACCCTTTTCCCCGCCCCTCCCCCTCCCCCCCCCCCCCCTCCCCAAAGAAAAGAGGAAACTCTGTGCCAGTCTCTTGCGTGCGACTAGGGGGAATTAGCTCGAGAATTTTATATGTTGCAGGATTTTCTGGAACTGCCGTCAAACTTGTTGCCAACTACTATGGTGTAGAGGCTAACCCTGAGTTTACCATCGTCCAGTACGATGTCAAGTTTGACCCAGATGTTGAGAGTGTGGCTGCCAGGAAAGGCATGTTACGAGATCATCAGGATCTTCTAGGTAGCCAGTACCTCTTTGACGGAATGGCACTCTGGGCCCCAGTGAAACTGGATCAAGAGGTAGGCTCGTGACGAGTTCCAAATTTCCAATTTTCTATTAAGGTATCGCATGATTGAGCTGTGCTTGTATTTTTGGTGTTTTTTTTTTAATCTCAGTATTAAAATAGGTGTGGATTTGTTTTTGTTTGTTCGACTAAAACTTAAAATATACAGCACTTGATAACTAAAAAAAAAAAGGAAAATAAAGTACTTTGTGTAAGACCATTAAAAAAAAAAAAGAAAAATTTGGTTCTTAGGCCCCGCTCACACCGATTTTTTGACAGGAAATGAAGAAACGAGGCGGCAAAATGTGCAGTTAAGATCAGAAATGCCCCCCGAGTTAGAAATTCAGATATAAAGTTACCATTGTTGTCGTTAAATAATTGTACGGATGCGTGGTAAGCAGAATTATAAGGCAGTGTTCTTTATTTTATCCAAAATAAAAAATAATTCCCCAAAATGGGCGGAAAAACAGGGTCGAAAAATCAGAAATAAAGTGGTTTAAGTGTTTAATTGCCCCACCCGGAGGTTCCATGGCAATATCAAAAAGAAACAAAACTATCAAAGGCCAGAATTTACACATGCGACGCATCCTCAATTTGCTTCCTCCCTCTCACCATATCAGCCCTAAATGCCGCCTCACTAACACAACATGCAACGTGGTCCGGGAGCGCATTCCACTAACGAACAGAGCGTGGAAAGAAGGAATGATGAAAATAGTCTCTTTTTTGGTAGAGAGCCCATTCTTTGCAGCATGGTCACTTTCCTCAAGAAATGAGGTACGAAAATAAACTTATCCTCATCGAAAACCGTGAGGCCCTTCCTGATTTTGTAGTAGAGAACCAGTCTGTGCTCCCTCCTGCGTGTCTCCAAGGATGGCCAGTTAAGATCCTTCAGTAAATTTGTAACACACACATCCTGACCCCAACGGTTACTCACAGTTCTTGTAGCACGACGTTGTACTGCCTCAAGGTCAGCAATGTCGCATTTCCTGTAGCAGTCCCAGGCTCCACATGCATACTCAAGGTGAGGCCTGACCAAAGTAGTGTAAGCCACAGCTTTTGTATCTGGTCCAGCCCCCTTAAGAGTCCGAGCAACAAAGCCCAACACCTGAGCTGATTTGGCAACAATTTTGTTGTAATGCTCCTTCCAGGTCATCTTCTCATCGATAACAGCTCCTAGGCATCTCATACTAGCAACCCTGTCACGCTCTTAACCTGGCAGACCGTACGCAGGTAACTGCAAGTCAAGGCCAGACTGCCTTGAGCACTACATGCGTTGGTTTTTTGTTGCATTAATATACATACCCCAAGTTCCGCACCACTTGTTTATTTTCATATATTCATCTTAAAGTACAAGCTCATCCCCGATGGACTTGATAGACGTATGTGCAGTACAATCATCTGCGAACATCTCACACTCAGAAGACAGGTTGTCCGGAAGTTCGTTTATATATGACAAGAAAAGGAGAGGTCCACAAATAGACCCCTGAGGGAGTCCAGAACAAACTTTCGCATCACTGGAGAAACTGCCATTATCAATCTTAGCAAATTGACTGCGTTCGAAAAGATAGTGTTTGAACCATGCCAAAACTTCCTGAGAAAGTCCATAGGCCTTGAGCTTTTGTAGAAGTAACTTGTGAGGAACAACATCAAAGGCTTTTTTCAGATCAACAGAGATAATATTAGAACGGTTTCCTTCATCCATGTTGTAGTAATTGCATGAACTAGTTTAATCAGTAAAAGCTCAGTGGAGGCACCATGACGAAAACCAAACTGACAATTAGAGATAAAAAAGTTTAAAGAAAGATGCTTCATGGTGGCACTCACAATAACATGCTCCAACAGTTTTGAGGGGATTGAGAGCAAAGAAATGGACCTGAAATTTTCCGACGTATTTCTCTGATCGCTTTTGAAAATAGGAACCACAGATACCCTTTTCCAAACCTTTGGGAGCGCACCAGATTCTATAGACAGTGTGAAGAGTTTAGTGAGGTACTTATAACTCCAATTCTCTCACCTTTAACATCTTAGCAGTAATGCTGTCAGGACCACAGGCCTTGGTTTGATCGAGATCCTGAATAAGTTTTCTAATGCCCCCCCCCCCGGTAATGTGGATGTTCAGCATTTGGGGATCAGTTCTACTAGAAAAGAAAGCCAAGGGATCCCTAATTTCCACCCTCCTGTCCAGAATTCGTCAGAAAATGGCCCGAGAACCAACTTTCTTTTTTTAAAGTCCTCCGCACAAACCTTTTTTAATCTTTGCTTACTGTGAATCTTAACCTGTTGGAGCACAATCGCGTTTGTGTTAAAATCTGTGTATTATGTGACTTACGTCCAAAAGGTGAGCTTATTATAATGGTTAGACTTAATGCAGTTTTACTCTCTGACAATCTTATCGATACTTTGTAATATTGCTTTCATCCAGGTGACTGAAGTTCACTCCCAAAATCGTCGCACTGGCGACAGTTTTCGCATAACTTTCCACAGGATCGGTGAAATAAACAGTAACGATCCTTCAATACTCAGGATTTGCAATATCCAGCTGCGCAAGTAAGTACGCGTATTACTTTATATGCTATTTTTTGTTAGATTTTTTAAGTGTATAAGTGAATGTTTGATTTTGTGTTCAGCTACTTATACATAATGCTAGTTTAATTTAATGGCGTAATTGCTGGCTCAGCATTTGTGATTATATAAGACTGAGGATTGAATGATGTGGTAAATGCTTATTCCGCATTGGCTGATTTTTGATTCCGATGTCTAGTGGGGCCAATGTTTTTAAAGAAAATAAAGTGACTCTTAAGTTACATTGTTTGTTTTTTCAAAAGTAATGAGGCCACACAAAAACAATTGTTTGGTTTACGGACGAGGTGACAAATTGAAAGCAATCAGGGATTTTTTATATTTTTTATTTTACTGACCACCCTTACAGAAATAATCTGGTTGCGAACTGATTGCAGATAAACTGATTGCAAACTAGTTGCAGGCACTGGTTGTGCACTGATTGTATTTGTTTCACGAAACTACTAGTTTATCACCAGATTGCTTGCAAATTATCATGAGTAGGATTTTACGTCTAGCATTTAGTAGTAATTTACCACCAGCTAGTTGCAGAGGGTGACTAGCTGGTAGTAAAAAAAACTAGAAGCTGGTTGTGGAAAGCTACTACCTCATAGTAAATAAATAGCAGCTGGTTGCGGGAGGCAACCAGCTGGTAGTAAAAAACTAGCAGCTGGTTGCAGCAGGCACACTCCAAACTCCAACTCCACATCATAGATGGATGACAACAAAACCTTGAGTAATGCACGGTCCTGCTCGTAGAATTTTCTGGACATCTTCATCTTTATTCTCGTTGCTGCCAACATGTCGAGGATGAGGCGGTGCGACAAGCTCGGAAAGAGCTTAATTACAACAAATGACATCATAACCTCATCTTCTATTCTCATAAAATGAGGTCTTCGGTATTCTATGGGGCATCAACATATTTCACCAACTCCTTCGCCACTAGCCAGTCTAACTGCTGCGCCATACCTCCTCTCGCTGAAGTAATCAACCGTAATGGTGCCCCTTCCTTATGTGTCTTAACTTGCGAGAAAAGAAATGGCAGTCGTTGAGGTGTCTTCGGAGGGCATATTACAAAAAGTGAGAAGATCAAGCTGTCTCCAAAGACACCTCAATGACTGCCTTTTCTTTTCTCGCTAGTTAAGGAAGGGGCACCATTACGGTTGATTACTTCAGCGAGGGGAGGTATGGCGCAGCAGTTAAACTGGCTAGTGGTGAAGGAGTTGGTGACATATGTTGATACCCCATCTCGACTTAAGAATACCGAAGACCTCATAGAGGAATTGAGGGACCTGAGAATAGGAGAAGATGAGGTTATGATGTCATTTGATGTAATTAAGCTCTTTCCGAGCTTGTCGCACCGCCTCATCCTCGACATATTGGCGGCATCGAGAATAGCAATGAAGATATCCGGAAAAGTCTACGAGCGGGACCGTGCATTACTGATGGTTTTGTTGTCATCCATCTATGTGGAGTTTGGAGGTATAGTCTTTTTGGCAATTTAAGGGAGCCCCCATGGGGTATTCCAGCTCCCCCATTATAGCTGAAATGGTGATGCAGCACTTGGACTCGATAGTTTTAACATCAGGACTGAATGTAAGGTTGTGGAAGAGATTCGTGGATGATATCATAGCAGTGCTGAAGAAGAATGATGTGGTGAGAGTCAGCGAGAAGATTAACGAATGGCACAGTGACCTAAGCTTCACGAGGGAGGAAGAGAATAAAGGAGTGCTTCCCTTTCTGGATGTCCTCATTACACGCACGGAGAATGGTAGAGTGAGTTTTCAGCCATTTAAAAAGCCAACGACTACACCTAGAGGTATAACGTATTCCTCAGGCCATCCGAAGCAGCAGGTAAAACAGATTTCCCAGAATGAATTTGTAAGACTTGTGAGGAACTCGAGCAGACCTGAATTGGCTGGGCCATACCTTTTTGAAGCGAAAGGAAAGTTTCTGAACTTAGGGTATCCAGCAGGGATCCTAAATTCCCAAAAGAAAAGATCATATGGAATTGTAAAGAGCTGCAAAAGGAGGAATGAAAAAGAACAAGATGTTGACGAGGTGCAGCAAGGAAGAAAAACACCCAGAGTGAGCCTAACTTTTCTTAAGGGAGTGAGTGAGAAAATCAGCGAAATCCTAATAAAACAAGGCTTCACGACTTATTTCAGAAATGTGAAACGTCTGAAATCGAGGATAGTTAAGAAGGGACAAAGTATGCAGGATAGCACTCAGAAACGCAGAGGGAAGCAGAAGGAGAAAGACGAGGCAACTATGGGAGACTTACATGATAAGAGTAAAGGAATTTATTTCGTGTCATGCAATGGATGCAGTTCAGTTTACATTGGCGAGACGGGAAAGGGGGTGAGGACAAGGCTTGGGCAGCGCATTGGAGACACCAGGAATGAAGCAGAAGAAAATGGAATCGCAGTTCATTGTATGGAAACTGAACACTAAATTGGCTGGGACGAGACAAAGACACTAGTAAGAGCAAACTCGAGAAGAGATTGACACCTACGGTGCCTAGAGTCTATTGCGATCCAGCACCACTTAATGAATAACATCCCCCTAATGAATATCCAGGGCCCATCTAACCCAAAAGTCATGCACTTGGTTGGAAATGAATTAGATGGCATACTGAAGCAAAGATGGAGTGAAAGAAGAAAGTAATAAATGTGCCTGGGCCTTGTTTATTGCGAGAACCACGCCATTTATACGTAACATTGTAAATATTGGATTCAGCGTTGTATGTATAGGTGTCCATGCCGCTTGTTGTGCTTACCTTGTAAATATCGGAGGCCGTGGACGTTCTTTTCTTTTCAAGCAAGCAGATGAAAATGTAACCAGAAGACTCAATTTTCTTGACCCTACCTGATGAAGATTGTTGAAATCAATCGAAAATTTGCAAGATACTGACAGTATCCTGTTTTTGAAAGTGAGCGTAATGAGTAATTTCCGAGATCGAAGTGATTCAACAGCGTTTCAAAGTAATTCAAGTAAGCCTAACGATTTATTTTGTGTTAGTATTTAGGACTATGTTCATTCCTCTCTCGTTGGCTCATGCATGCAGAGTTACGCGCAATGAAAGCAACGCCGACTAAGATTTAAGAAACCTTTTCTCCACTCGGACTTGGTTTGGAATTCCATGGCATGACGTATCCTGAGGCCGTTCCATTGATAGAATTAAGACCTCATTCCGTGGTGGGTATAGGTCGAGGAGACCAGAACATTAACAAAATTACGTAGGTGTTGGACGCTTAACTATTGAGCTAACATGACGATATACCATTTGATGTTTTAATATCAATTAGCTCTCACCCACAAAGATCTGTAGACGACTGTTTCGCCCTTGTTTGGGCTCGTCAGTAGAGAATATTATGTGGATGAGAGCTAATTGATATTAAATGATCAATTGGTAAACATTGTCCTAGGCCTGGGTGTCTAACATTCAGTAGAGTGGAGCCCCAAACAAGCAGACGTTTCTGCTATTTCGCTTGCTGAAACCGTATTCGTTTCGCCCTTGTCATTTGCCCTAGCAAGCGTAGCCTTGCTCTCATCATTGATATTCATCGTTAAAATAATTGGTAAAAGTAGGCCTAGGCCCGGGTGTGTGCCATTCAGTAGAGTATGGAGCCCCAAACCAGTAGAAGTTTCTTATTTTTTCATTTTTTTAACTCAGGCCAGATGTAGGCCCACAGTACACCTAACAGGGATGAGACAGGTGTACTGGGTGACACATTACAAGTTACATAAAAAGAAAAACAAAAACAGCAGGAGCACGATGAAAACCACATTCGGCTAAATCCTATTTCCTAACAGGACAATGTGCCACACGTTGAGAGTGTGTACCCGCTGGTGCGCGAAGTGGGTCACAGCCTGAACAAGTAAGTTGGGCGATGCCAGGATCCGTAAGCGGAAGCCCCAGACGTGGTTCCTAAGGGCAGCAAAGGACGGGAGATTGTTTTCCGCCATAATCTGGCTAGCACTATACCATGGTGGTCTTCCGTGAAGTCTCCGAGTAGCATTGTTGTAGCATACTCTTAACTTGTCCATTGTGGCTTTATTGTAGTCAGTCCAAAGGCAGCACGTGTGCAAATTGGTACAATGAGCCCGAAGCAGCCAGTTCTTAACAAACCTACTACAAGTCCCAAACTTAGCTTTTCTGCTATTTCATTTGCTGAAATCGTATTGTTTCGCCTTTGTCGTTTGATGTTATTAGTGTTAGAAGCTGATTATTCTTAATGTATGAAAATTGTTTAAATTTCAGAAATTTTTCTCATTTGATGTTCAAGTTAATGGGACGAAATTACTTTGACCCAAATAGTTCCATTTCAATACCGAAGCACAAGTAAGTAATCCTATTTTTGTTTTACATATTCTAAATACATACAACCTGGTCCACCATTTCCTTGTAACATCCCCAATCAAAATGAAACGTGGATGGGCTTATAGTTGCTAGGAGGCCGTTTCACAAGAGAAATTGATTGACCTTCATATTTCTATTTAAGGTCATCACGTTTCTAATTTTTCCCCGAGCTTTGCATACCACTGTTGTAAATTAGAAAGATGGTGGGAATCTTTTGACAACACGAGCCTAAAAGACGTGAAAAGCTATTATTGCAAATGTTATGGACAAAAACGGCAAACATAAGAGCAGCAGGGGAGCATCTCAAGTAATTAATTTGCGTCAGTCAGTGAATTGTTGGAGATGCTCCCCTGCGCGACATGCTGCACTTATGTTTTTCTTTTGTCCATAATAACAGATCGTTCTGCTGTTGATTTCTTTTAGGCGCGGGGGGGGGAGGGGGTGGCATTGTTTAATGATTCCCTACGTCCTTCAGATTTACAGCTGTGGCCTGCAATGATCGGGTAAAAGTTAAAACATGATGACCTTGGATGGCCACGTCAAGGTCAATCAAATTTGTATTTACTTCCAACAGAGTGGAACTTCTCCATATTTCACTTACTTCCACACTCCAGATAGTTCCTTATCTAGCTAATTTTCGACTGCAGCCTGCAATCTTCTTCAGGCTCTTCGAAGGTAAGTTTATCTTCCGTTTACATTCTTCGTTGTGAACACGATCGCCATCCGAGTTTGAAATCGCCGCTTCGCGTAGCCTTCCGACATATGGGGAATGTGAGGAACAAGAAGAAGGATAACGGCATAGCAGTCCATTGCATGGAAAACCAGCATGAAGTGATGTGGGACAGAGCTGAGACGCTGATTCGATCGAATTCTAGATGGGACAGACATCTGAGAGATTTGGAATCCATTGCAATTAAACTCCATGAAATTGAAAACGTACCACTGATGAATATACAGGGCCCTTCCTCCCCTCAAGTGTCTAACCTAATTGGAGCCGACCTGAGAAAACAACTGAATGCAAAATGGAAACTGAGAGGTAGGGAACGGCCTACTGAAGACGTGAGGCTTGGCAGTGACGAAGGGCCTTCTAAATTCTGGAGGCTACGCGAAGCGGCGATTTCAAATCGGATGTCGATCGTGTACACAATGAAGAATGTAAACAGAAGATAAACTTACCTTCGAAGAGCCTGAAGAAGCGACTGCAGGCTGCAGTCGAAAATTAGCTAGATAAGGAACTATCTGGAGTGTGGAAGTAAGCGAAATATGGAGAATTTCCACTCTGTTGGAAGTAAATTTAATGCAGTGTTCCACAGTAATGAGCGTCAACGTTACGGACTTTTTTGTGAAATCAAATTTGTGTGCAAACGATCCCCTAGCTACGTTATGAGCTCATCTGTGTGTTTCATTTCAATTAGGGCTGGTACTTTCCGGTTTTGTAGTTATCCGTTTAACCGTTTTTTTTTCCGGTCGGTTACACGAAAACCGTTTTTCCGTTTTCAGCAAAAAATACAACCAACAAAATTTCACCCCTGTGTAATACGTTATTAAAAAAAAAAGCTAAAAAAAAATATGATTTAGGCCTTGGCAAGACGAGCACAATTATTGACTACATGTTGCATATTGAGATTTAAACCATCAGAAAGTTGACGTTGATAAATTTAAGAACTTACTCTATCAAGAATTTTGACTTTATGTAGCTTTAAAATTTCTACACGATGGCTTAGGCCTATTTACGGCAACGTAAGCCAAAAACAAAACAACAAAATTTAACAACGTTTTCATTAATGTTCCATTCATTTCAAATTATGAGCCAGAAAAATCAGCATGTTTGCATTTTCGGGTAGCAACGCATTTCATTTACGTGTTATGACGGCGCTTCCCTGCCGTTCGCGCTAGGTATAGACGAGTCCACTCCTCCGTGACTGCGGAGAGGGCAGATGCTGACCAGCTTGTCTTTAACTGCCTCGTGTACACGCGGCGATCAGCAGTTTGTTTCGAAGAAAGTAAGCTGCTTCGATGGGACAACAAGCCCATGCGGATTATTTGTAAATAAGCTGCCCCCTACCCACCCCGGTTTTCTACTTTCAATGATTTTGAGTGTTTGGATTAGTAGGCCTAAATGATGACACATGGCTATTTTTGGCTCGTTCACCGCGGGCTTTGAATGGTGCACGCATCAAACATTTTTCGGATATGGGTTTTATAATCCGTGTAACCGAACGTGGAACGGTTTCCGGTTAACCGTGTAACCGATCCCAGCCCTAATTTCGATTGGAGATGTTACAAGACCCGGTCTATTCGTTGTGTTTTTTCATTTCATATTCTAAACCACGCACCAGGGCTGTTTGCCGTTATGCGCATCTCACGTGAGTGGGCTAGTACGTTCAGACTGCTAAAGATCCTCTATTCTCGTTCGTCAGTGGCTAACTCATGACACCACGGCAAATAGCCGTGGCTCGTGGTACAGCGTGAATGAAAATGTCAATGGATGACTGTTTTCTAATCTTGTGAATTGTTGCCAGGTTGGAGCTGTGGCCTGGCTTCAGCACTAGCATACGCCAACATGAGCGTATGCCACTGATGTGCGTGGACCTTGCTTTCAAGATCGTAAGACAGGACACAGTCCTGCAATTCATGCAAGATTTACATGATGCAGACCCAAGTAGGTTTCAAGAGGAGGCCATTAAGAAACTTCTAGGATGTATCATCCTTACCAGGTAAACCTAGCTTTTGTCAGTTTTCCTTGTGCAAAAGGCTCATACAATTAATTTTCTCATGGTAAAATTAAGTAAATTCTTGCTTGAATGACTTTTCTTGGTTTAGTTCACAAGCATTTTTAAATTCACTGTCCATTGGTTGCTTCTCGTTGTTGCTGCCTCTCTTGCAAGTGGCGCCCTTTTGGTGGCATGCGGTGTTTACTGTTAGAATAACTTGCCCCGTAGTGTTTGAGCTTTAACATCTGCATGTGGTATGCTTCAAACACTCAACCTGATCGTTTCTTTTTATTCTTGAAATATAATTTCTGGTTGGCTTCAGTCTGGGAGATGATCCACGTTAATTTGGACAGCCAATGCACCCATGTCATTAGTTTTGACAGCCGACTCTCAAATCCTTTTTTGTTTCCCCACGTGTCCATTGCCACTGTTCAGACCGTTGCTGTGGGACGGTGGATTGGGCACACGGAAAAGTCTTCGGAAAGAGGTGTACAACGTTGATATGTTGTGAAAACCGACGACTTGATGTATGAATTGTCTGTCTGTAGAATTACCACAAGCTATCTCTCAAGACTGGAGCCAACTAGAAATTACTTTTCATAAAAGAAATTTACAAAACCATCACGCAAGCGCTTGAAAAATATGCCATGCGAATGTTTACAGGAACTCTTAAACATCACGGGGCAAGGTTATTTTAACACTAAACCCCTCATGCCGCCAAGAGAGGGCACCACCACCAAGAGCGGCTGTAACGATGAGAAGCATCGAACAGACAACAGTGAATTTGAAAATGCTGGCTAACTAGGTCAGCGAAATGTAATTCAAGCAAGACTTTTACAGTGAGAAAATTAATTACATGTTCCTTTTAGCACAGTAAACTAAACTTGGTATTTTGCATCACCGGTGCATGACGCTGTAGATGTTGCATTACAAATTTGTGTTTTTTTTTTTCAGATACAATAATCGTACCTACAGGATCGATGACATCGATTGGGATGCTACTCCACGTAATACCTTCAGTAAAGGAGATCGTGAGGTGACATACATGGATTACTATCAGGAGGTAATTTTAAGTCCATAGCTCTCAAAGTTATTTAACGAAAACTATAACTAAGTTCTAAAAAAGTTAAGAGCAAGAAATATATACTTCATAGTCACAAAACTGAAAATGTTTGATAAGCTTTGTCCTTTCACTCCAAAATCAAGTTGGTAAGGGCCCACTGCATTGCCTAAACAACACTAAACAGTACCACATCAATTTTTTTTTATTTTTGACTAACTTTGCACAAATTTTCACCGTTTCCTTAATTTTTGACTGATGTGATACTTCGTACACCATTTTAAGCCTCCAGACGAGACCATTTCGTTGGATCTACAGGCAGCTCAGTAGAGTAAAGTAATGAGAAGTTATTCAGATTTTCATGTAAACACATGTAAAAAAAATGAAAGAAAACAAACTTACATAAGCTTTTGCCAAGGAAACGAGTCCAACTAAAATGTTGAAGATCGCAAATTTTCGTTTGTTTGAATTACGAAAAAGATCCATTATCTTCCGCCTTCTTCAGGCAACCGCAAGAACAGCACACAGGTGAAATGGATTATTTATTTTACATAGAACAGTCGATCACAATTGTAACGCTTAAATTCAAAAACAAAAATGCTCTCAGTACGGTATTTTGGAAATTTTCTATAGGCCTGATAGTCCGAGTGGCGTTAATTTCGGTCTCTCTTATCTTCTTCAGGCTTCCTTTCTTTTGCTTGCTTCTGTTTTACATTGCCAGTGAGTGCTAGTGTTTTTGAAAATGCGTGGAAACCGTTGCCCACTGTACTTCTCGCGTGTCGTCTTCACACGCGATGGCTCCAATGATGGCTCCAATCAGATTCATTCGAAAGGTGGGAGTGTCTTTGGAAAAGGGTTGTTGAAAGGGTGTACGACTATTAGAAACAGAGCTATGCCTGTTTTACTAGGGGCTGGTATCACAGTCACCGTTGGATTTTTCGCTCACTTTCAACTTCTATTGTGACGTGTCTAATTTAGGTAGATGACCCCAATTATATTTATTCGAAAGGTGAGACTGTCTTCTTTGCAACAAGGGTAGTTGAAAGGATCTACGACTGTCAGGAACCGACCTGCGCCCGTTTTATTAGGGGATGGTATAACAGTCACCGTTGAATTTTTCGCTCACTTTCAACTTCTGTTGTGTCTTGTCTAATTTAAGTAGATGATTCCAATTAGATTCATTCGAAAGGTGGGACTATCTTATTTGCAACAGGGTCGTTTAAAGGGTCTACGTCTGTTAGGGACCGAGCTGCGCCCATTTTACTAGGGGGTGGTATCACACTCAACGTTGGATTTGTCGCTCA
>JAHWFP010093993.1:221825-312088 GCA_023313725.1 Lithobius niger | reverse complement strand
GTGTTCTACGAAGGTGGTGAATGTGTTTTTGTTGTGGTTTTTTAAGATGCCTTTTAAATACCACTGTGACTACCGGTTGCCGGTGTTTTCGATTGTAGATTACATTATTGCAAACCACTTTTATCTCCACCTTTTTTGTGTATGGCCAGACTGCTAAATTGGGCACCATTTTGGCCACCATCTTTAATGCCTAATACATTAACTGCGTATTAACAAGGTGGCAACATGTAGAAAACTATTCCATGTGATGTCAACAACTACTCCCAAGTGAAAAATAAAAGTTGGCAAAATGTGCATGCTTTTTTACAACTGCTTCCTGACTACTAGGCCTAGTAAAAATAAAAAATAAACCTGTCGGTGTTCAAGAATATTAAAAAAAAAATCCATTGTTGATTTTTGAGGTATTTTTGCCCAAGAACCATTTTTGTCCAACTTTGTGTGGTCTAAAAAGCCAGAATTTGCTTAGCTCTCCCATTTAAAATTTTTTTTATAAGAACTAATATCCAGTATCAGTATGAAGACTCCCAGTATTCGACCAGCATCTAATCAGATCGGCAAAAAGTCGTACGAGTGCAGCCGTGATAGTTTACATTTTTAGAGAATTCCTGGACAACGAAATGTGTAAAGACGAAAAATGTTTTATCTTTTGTTAAACCGAAAGTGAATGTGGCTGACATATAAAGTAACGTAGCAGCTTATTTTAATGGTTGTCTTGTAGCACTGGGGTATGAAGATAACGGATATAAATCAACCCTTGTTGATCAGTCGGCCAAAGGCAGCGCAAGTTAGGAGAGGAGTGCTGCAGAACTTTGTTCTCATCCCAGAATTGTGCACCATGACTGGTAAGTGAAGATATTTTCTCTTTCGCAGACTCCTACCTCTACCTGTGTTAACAAGTTGGATATCCGTTTTGCTTTCGGTATGCTTGATGTTACTACTTCTCATATTTAAATATCTTAAATTACGCAAATTTTACGTCATTTCCGGCTACCCCGCTGCCTCGCTTATATTAACCACAGTTTCTTTTGCTGAAGTTCGGCTTGGTTGTGTTTTCGTTTTGCTGTCGAATGATGTTTGGGCTTTGGTATTTACCGCCTAAACTTACTTTATGCGTGCGTGTTCAATGTGGTGCAGCTTTGTTTTCGTTATCGGGCCAACGTACCAAAGGTTTGCGTTGTTTCTTGTTTGGTCGATGTATTTGTGGTTTACGCCTTTTAGGAAAATAGCGTAATTCAGTCTGCTGGGCCAGTGAGTAAACCTTGACTTGATTGTTTTGTAGAAAACGCTTTTGTTGGGCCCCCTAAAAAAAGGAAGTTTGGTCTCGGGCTTTTTTCTGCTTACCTTGTGTCCATACAATTATTTAATGACAAGAATGGTAATTTTATGTTTTCATGCCTCACTGAGTACCAATTTTGATCTACAGCTGCATTTGTTGCCACGTCATTTCTTTTTATTTTAAACAAAACATTTTAAACATCGTTAGCCAAGGAATAGCACTTATGAACGTTTAAGGCCCCTCCTACCTGCGAGTTTCACATCTGATTGGCAGGGAACATTCCAGGCAGTTGGAAGTGGGGACTGCACGTGGCAAATTCGCCCGATCAGCCTGCACAAATCAGCTGGCTATGCAACTCGCCTGGCGGGCCTGCAAAAATCGGGAGGCTATGCAATGCACCAAGTTTGGAGCATGGCAACAAACAAGCAGACGATCCAAAATTCGCTAGACAGTGTGAGTGTTGTGATAGTGAGCGTTTTTCTAGTGACTTTTTCGCTTTTTTTTTCTCTTCAAAAAATTGGTGGGGGTGGGACCTGAGAACCAACTTTTCTTTTTTAAATAGCCTTATGAATTAAATAAAAGTCGGGCTATATGATAACCCAGTGTTATTTGTGAGTTGAGATCAAGGGCCAACTACGACTTGAGTTATACTGTACGTTAACTCTGAAGTTAGACGATAACTCGTAGGACGTCATGGTAGAGCGTTTCTTGTCATTTTGTGAAGACTGAAGGAAAATGTCACGTTTTCTGGTGCTCCTCGAGAGAAGAGCAGTGATGGATAAATAGTGATGCCGAACGCTGTATGTTGTTACATTTTGATGGCTGGGGGAGTCTGCCTGATAGCGGCTCTTTCGCAGTTTGAAATGTGCACACCGACGAGGCATTTTTGTTGTCGTTACTTGCTCGTACGCGTGGAAATAAATGGGCATGCGATACCAAACTAAAATAAAAATAATTTAAGTTATATGTACTATAGTATATTACACTGCCACAGTGTGGCCGGAAAAGTGTTTGGTTTTGCTAATGGCGCCGTTGATATGGAATTAAAAGCATGCGATACCGAGCACTGTTTATATATGGTCTGTTAGACTTACTGCTGGTATGTTGTGTGAATTGTTAATGTGGCGTTGGAGGCTTCCCAGGGAAGGTGCCAGCAAAAGAAGTGAGAGCAGCCAGATATGTAATCTGACAATAGCAGTCTGAAGTAAGAAGTGTGAATTGACAAGGGCGAAACGAATACGGTATCAGCAAGCTAAATAGCAGAGACGTCTGCTTGTTTGGGGCTCCATTCAACTGAATGGTTGACACCCAGGCCTAGGACAATTTTTACCAATTGATCATTTAATATCAATTAGCTATCACCCACAAAGATCTCTAGACAGATTGTTTCGCCCTTGTTTGGGCTCGTCAGTAGAGCTCTTTCGTTTGCTGAAACCGTATTCATTTCGCCCTTCTCATTTGCCCTAGCAAGCGTAGCCTAGCTCTCCTCCACAAAGTATTCTCTACTGACGAGCCCAAACAGGGCGAAACAGTCGTTCTAGAGATCTTTGTGGGTGAGAGCTAATTGATATTAAAGTATGAATTATGAAATATTAAAATGCATATTGTGAAGTGAAAAAAAAAATTGGAATGAATTTTTGTTTACGTAAAAATATATACGGAATTAATTATACACTGTGACATAGGGCTATGTACTGAAAGATATGAATTGAAAAACGTAGGGGGGACACATGGCAATAAGAAATGTGAAATGCAAATGTGCAATGTGCAATGGCATGTCTCTAAAAACATTGTTAATAGAACTACTGAGGGCCTGATGAAGACAGTAGGGGTACTGTTGAAAATTAGCAAGACAGTGTGAGTGTCTTCCTTGTGAAATTGATCGGTTATGTAGGAAAGCCATTTGACAGATATGGCATGTGTCAGTTGCAAGGGGTAATATGAATGAGAACTATGGAATGAGCACGTAAAATGTAAAATATCAATGTGAACTAAAGAATAAGCACGTAAAATGTAAAATATGAAAGGAGGCTTATGACATGATGATAGGATAGGAGAGAACAGCCACCCTGCTAAAATCAAGCTCTCCTTTTGACAGACATCTAAGAGGACTGGAGTCACTCGCAATCCAGCAGCATTTAGGGAGAGAGGCGCACCTTATGAACACACAGGGCCCCTAAAACCCGGGAATCCGTTTTCTCCTGAGAGCGGAATTTCCAAGTAATCTGACATCAGTGGGACAGTAAGCCTAACAAGTACCAGAATCCACGCCATTTTGGAACACTGAACTCAAAAGACGAGAAGAATGTAAACAACCATTTTCAAGAGTGTAGTAGTGCTTGAGGAGGACATACGTTCCCAGTCTGTCGAAAATTCGGAAGGAATACTGGTAGTGTATTCTTTTTTCTGAAATTTTGCGTATTTTAGCCCTGAACTTTAAAAAGTGACATGATGTGTGTAGCAGGAATATGATGGGACTGAAAATACGAGCCTGCCAAAGTCGTTTCCCTTCGGTGCTGCCTAAAATTATAAAGTATATAGATATATAAAATGTACCTGGGAGTACAGTGTGTGTGGTTTAATTTATTAGTGGTGGCATTAACCACCTGTGAACGAGTGGTGTGCCCAGGAGCCGGTATTAGATATAGGTGAGCACTACGCCATGTGGTGGTGTGTGCGTGTGTGACTGACAGACGTGCAGTCCGAATCGCAAGCTAGTGTTTTTCTATGCATTTGTGGTGTGTCCCCCCCCCCCCCCCCGCACCAAATTGATACGGTCGTGTATTCCCTTGCAGGGAAAAGTTTAAAAACAAAGTTAGTAAGTGATTTGCAATGGCTAGTAGTACGGTGAGGTCAGTTGGGACATGGTTTGGCCACTGCTGCTTTGGAGGTTTGGCAGTTTTGGAAAACAAGCCTTTTTCAGTGCACCTGGTGTGCCTTTCCAAGGAAAAACAAAGGGGGGGGGGAGGGATGGTTTGATGGCTGGTGTACCTGCGGCCACACGTGGCCTGTTGGAAAGGTTCGCAACCGCAAGTGTGTTCCTGAAAACTTTTCCGATGAGGCCCAGGTATGTCGGTCATTAGTGTTTTGGTTTGCTACATAATTAGACAGGTTGCGTTTGCGTGGTATAGGCTGGATGGAACGGGTGAAGTTAACATATAAGTGGTATTTGCTCCCGGATAATCCTGCGTGGGTGTTCAGCTTCCACGCGAGGGCGATGTTTTAGTTATGTGGCTCGTTTGCTTACATGCCGTTCGATGGGCAAAGACGGCTCGACTTGAAGTCTGGTTGTCTCGACTTTTTATTTGGAATTTTTCTGTCACCATAAGTCTGTGTGGTGGTTGCATTCGTGGGATTGGCATGGATGTTTGTGGTAGGACTGTGGTAGAACTTGGTCAGGTTTCCTACTTTGGGTGCAGGGTCGTTCTGGACTCGTAACGTACCTTGACGTAGTTGGTTGAGTGTGGTTGGATCTAGTCTCAGTAGTTCGGCCGAGTGCCGTTTAGATTGGCTGTCTGACCGAGGGCACTGACGCGTAGTCCTGGTGGTGGTGTGTGGTGTCTGCAGGAACTTGGGATTTGGTTCTTGTCCAATGCATACGCATGGTGTGCGGATCGACGTGGTATAGGTGGGTGGTTCCATCTCTTCAAGAGGGGGAGGTCCCTGGTCCACAACGTGTTTTGACGGTGGCAGCAACTGTAAAAGTGCGGTTCCTGATGTCTCTATGAATGGGTCATAGAGTTGGCGCCATGTTTTCTAACACAAGTTTGTTAACACAGCTAGGAGGAGTCTGCGAAGGAGAAATGGTTATTCTACCAGAAAACTTGTTCTCTCAGGAGAATGGAACTACTCTGCGTAGAATCCAACGAAGTTGTTAGCTTTATTGCATGCCCTCCTCCCTGGTATGGGGTTTGCTAGCCGCAAAAGACAGTGGTTAGTACACACGAAGCAGCGCGGTAGTAGTTAAGTACCGGAAGTGACAGTTTAATTTGCATCATTTGAGAAATTTAAATATGCTTAGTAGCCGAAAGCAAAAGGAATATCGCGCTGAAAGCAAAAGGAATATCTGACTTGTTAACACAGCTAGGTCGTATTCTACTCGGAGAACTTTGATTCTCCTGCGAGAACAAGTTCTCTGCTAGAATCACCATTTGTTACATGACTGATGATTTTTATTCTGTGAATTAAATGTTTCATGTTATCTTCATAGGTTTGGATGAATCCACCCGGTCCAATTTTGACGTGATGCGAGATGTGGCAACGCACACGCGAGTCGACCCTGACCAAAGAGTTAGAGCCTTACAGGCTTATATGAAAAGGCTTAGGGAGTAAGTTGCCGCTTTACAACGTAGGTTTTAGTTACCGTAAGTCGGTGCATTTTGTGTCCTAACTCGTGTGCTGAAGGAGCCGAGTTTTAGTCTGGCCTCAGCCTGCCTCCAGGGTTGGAAAAAATCAAAAATATCAGATTTTTTTTATTTAAATTGATTTCACTTACTTTTGTAACGCAGCACCAATGCAGCACCTGAGGCTTGTGCGCCTCATTGCCCAAGCCTGAGGAAGAATGCCAATATAGGCATTAAAAAATTTGCTAGTTTGAAAAAACTGGAACACTTTTGGTGCTACGTTACAAAAGTAAGTGAAAATGAACGAAAACCAAAGTAAATTGTCCGTACTATTAGTATTTGAAGTTAAATCAATTTTTTTGATTTAAATTGGATTTTTTGACAAAAAATTTTTTTCTCCCACGTTATTGTACGTATACCAAGTAAGTTATTTTGTATGCAATGTTTGAACATTGAATTGGAGGGGTAAAAATTATTAAAAAACAAAAATTTATTTCAAAACCTTGGGTAGCCAAAGTTGGGTGACAGTTATGTTTTCATTTTCTTCTGGAACGGTTACTGTATTTGCATTTAAGCGTCTCATCAGAAAAACTGGGGGGGGGTCTTTTTTACGGTCTGCTGCAGACATTATTTAACCCACAACCAGACCCACAACGGCTTTCCTAAGGTACCTGCACTTTTTTACTTCAGTTCCTGCATTGGGAAATCCCCTGCACATGCTAAGAAACTATAGATAAACCAAAAAAGAAACATTGTATTCCTTATAGTCGCTTAATGCTTGCTAAATGGTTAGGCGAATCCCCCAACGCAGAAAATGAACCTACGTAGAATTTTGCTCTTGTGCACTCCAGTAACATTGCAGTCATTCTGCAATACAGTGAAGTATTGTTTCAATAAAAAATATTTAGTTAATGTACTAAAATAGGCAAAATGATTTAAATCAATATCATTACTTAAATAGGCTGATTTAAATCGAACAACCTTGCCTGCCTCTGGGCATTCCTGTAGGGATGGGCCCCAGAAGTGTACTGGAGAACAACTTATAAATTTCCTGCAAAACTGCCTTCTCCGTCCCAAGATAACATTAGCAGTGGAAAGGATGTTAAATTGTAGGGGTGTGCGATTACTAAAATCTACCGAAGCGATATGTACCGAAGCGATATCTACCGAAGCGATATCTGTTTTACCGATGTTGATTTCATTCAAGATGAGACCTTGTTTTTGCGTTCTTATTTTCGGAATCGTGACAGTCTGAAGGCGGGGAACGCAAAGTTCTCGAAACGAAACTGATTTCGTACAGGACTTGGCGTTGTGCTTCCACTTCGGAATCGTGTTAGTCAGCAGGCAGTTCTCTATCAGCAGTGTTAAAGTGTGGTATCTGTAAGAACCGTTAAAAAATACTGAATCTGATTGGATACCTTATATTGTATATATGCAGATTTCCCGATACGGTATCTTTGTTGGTACAGCCTTAGTACAACGAAATATCAGCAGTAAACAGTGGGCTTATAACGCTGGATCTGAGGATTAATCCCTGGTAAAAGTAGTTTTGTCTTTTTTTTTAAAGAGAGCAGGTTGGGTGTGGAGATGCTGTCACGTTGGATCGGGTTGTAAGTGCCTAGAAGCTGAAGAGAAGAGAAATGACATTTGAAGAGTTAACTTGGTGGAATTTAGTTAGTTCCTCTTGGCAGGTTGGGAGGTAGTTGTGGATAGTTACGCCACATAGGCAGATATATTCAAGGATACAGACAGTATCCTATTTTTGAAAGTGAGCGTGATAGATGATTTCTGAGTTCGAGGAGATATTCAAGGGTAGCAGTTTGAGTTTTTAAGTTGTTTACTGTAGGAGAGGTGTTAAACTTATCTGGTGGGTTGTCTTTGGAGCCTACAGTATATGGTTTGTTAGTCAGATTCGAATCTGCCAAACAGTTCTTGTAATTGAGGATGCTGCGAATATGAGATCGGCAGCTGATGTTGCAGGGTTCCTGGAAAACTGGGACATCTGGGGGCGAGGGGTATAGGTTAGAAATATCGGAAGAAAATAAAGTGAACTGAAATAACTATATTCCCGGAAATGGTTTTTTTGCGGCCAGTCTGCAAGTTTTGGTCACTTTACAGAAACTACTTGGTTACATCAATAGTAACTTTTGATTACTCATTCGAATTCAGATACTATTGTATTCTAACCTCTTGAAAACTGTGGTGAAAACCCTGAAAAGTGTCGAAACTTGGAAAATTTAGGCTGTTTATGCTACAGTTTAAATTTTCATCACCCACCATCAGGAACAGTACGTATATCCTGATTAACTTACTTGTAAAACACCTGAAAATTGAGATGGTGTGCATGTTTGGAGCATTAGCTGCCCTAATGCTTCGGCGAGGCAGCTAATAAATAAATAAATAAATAAATAAATAAATAAATATTTTGTTGTATTTTGGGTTTGTAGTCTATGATCCTTGTGATTCTTACTAGACCTGTTGCTCTTGCAACAAATTATTTATAATTATTATACAAAGAGCGAGTGTTTGTTTGTTCAGGGTTTTTCGTGTATGTAATTAGAGCATTTATTTGTAAATTTTATTCGTTTATTTGGGTTTTAGTCATGCTGATATACAGGCGGAGTTGGAGGCCTGGGGATTCCAGTATGCAGAAAGGTTAACTGAGCTGCAAGGGAGAGTTCTTCCTCACGAACAAATACTCTTGCCTGGAAAGACTGTGAGTATTTTAAATTCACGGTGGTGTAGGGTGGGGAAAAATCTGTGCGTTTATCGGGGCCCTTTATGAGGGCTGCCAAATAATATTAAGGTTTGCAAGTGATCTTAAATTTGTCACTTTCATACCCCTTATGTATCTGGTACTACGAAATTTAATAAAAAAAAAATAGCCAAATATTAGGGTATGCAATTCTTTAATTCTACATCGCAGAATTCTCCTCACTGTGTTACTTTTGGGATCCTTCCCTGCCATGCGGCACTTGTCAAAACCTGTCATATTGCCCCCGGAAATGTATGCAAATTTCCTCACTCTCCCTCTCCCCCCACTTCCTCTCCACTCCCGCTCTCCCCATCACTCGTCACTCTTTTTCTTGCCGCTGGTGCGGAAGGTCGACGGCTGCGATTAAGTGGCAGCGTTGGACGATTGAGTGAATGACTTTACCTGTCTGGAGAAATGTATGTGGTAGCCTGGCTGGAGGCTAGCAGGGGATTTGGCGTTGGTTGCTGGACGTGTAAACGGATACAGCGGGGTCTGTTATGAGGCTCGGATTATTCTGCTTGGCGACAAAGATGGCGGCGCACGTGGAAATCGGCGCCGAGCCGGGTAAGTGAGCAGCCAGTGGTGGAAAGGCGTTAGTCAGTGGTGACTATTACTACTACGGTGGTGTATTTTCTGATCCACCCCACAGGCTGGGGGAGCGGTCGATGCTCTTGTCATTAAGTGACTAACGGTAACCAGAAACAAGGCGGGAAAATTCCGTTTTGGTGTTCAAAGGCCGCGAATGGGTTTCGCGCAAGAAAGACCACGTGTAACCGCTAGCGAACGGGAAGCGGGTATTCTCGCAAAAATGGGCAAAATACGTAGTGAATTAGGCCTCAGTAAGGCCCGGAAGGTGCCTGTGTGGGATGCGGGAAGTTTGGCCAGCCAATAACGAGTGGGCAGCCATTGGAGCGTCGGAATGGGCGCTACGAACAGTACGTGGTGCCGCGTTAGGGTTAAGTGTGTCGCCGCCCGTGACAAGAATTTGGCCGGGCCCAGCCGGGGCGGACACGGACGTGAGGATAGCGCCTAAATTGCGGGATATGCTTGCACAAGCAGTGATTGATGTGGTTCCGAATGGTTCAATGGGTTTTTTGTCCCCGATTTTTCCCTTTGCGAAGCCTGATGGGTCCTTGCAGATTATTTTGAATTTAAAACTATTCAATGAATTTGTGCAAGTGAGAGGTTGTACATTAGTAGACACTCTACCAATGGTGGTCCGTAATTTGCGTAGGAATTGTTGGATGGCCAAGGTGGACCTATCGCAAGCGTACTACGCGGTCCCGGTGGCACCAAGCGCCAGGAGGAATTTGATGTTTGCTTGGCAAGGCGTTTTGTATCAGTTTCGGATCCTCCCGTTTGGGCTGGCGTCGACGCCGTCTATTTTCATGGGCCGAATAGGTGGTGCGTCGTTTTTTGCGTCAACAAGCGGTGTTAGTATTTACTTATTTGGACGATTTCGGCCTGTTGGGCAGGTCAGCCGGCAAGTTGCACCGGGATATCAATCTGACGTTGACCATGTTGATCCGTCTGGGAATTTTTCCAAACGCCGCGAAGAGCGTGTTGCAGCTTACTCGCTGTTCGGAGTTTTTAGGAACGGACATAGATTTGCTGCGTTGGCATTTGGTGTTGCCGCAGAGGAAACCGCAGGGACTGTCTCGGCTGGTTCGTCGCCTCCTGAGCAAAGGAGAGGTGTCGCTGAAGGAGGTCAGCCGTCTGCTCGGTGTGTGTGAGAGTGTGGTGGGCGCCTTGCCCGGAGCACGACTACATATGAGATTTTGGCAGGCCGATCTGTTGCAGTGGTCACGTGGGGACAGTTCCACAGGGCGATTCACAGAGGCGTCGCTGGGCGACTTGCGATAGTGGTCAGGCGTCTTAGGGTAGCCGGAAGTTAGCCAGGAGTGGTCGCCGCGAGTCGCGACGGTGTCACTGTTCACGGACGCATCGGATGTCGGCTGGGGCGCTTCGTTGCAGGAGAACACGGCCCAGGGCCAGTGTCGAAGGGGCTCTGCATATTAATATGAGGGTGCTGCTGGCAATCCTTCATGCGGTACAAGTGTTTCGGGATCGCTTGCGTGGACGACATGTGAGGATATTTTCGGACAGTGTGGTGGCTGTTGCTTATATAAATAATGAAGGAGGTACACGGTCGCCGTCCTTAACTAACCTGGTGAGGGTTTTGTGGCAGTTAAAACAGGAGTTGGGGTGTGTTCTCGAGGCAGTATTCATCCCGGGGAAGCGGAACACGATGGCCGATGGGTTATCTCGAATTTTCCGGGACAAATTCGATTTCCAACTGTGTACGAGGGTGTTTGATGACATTTGCATGCGTTTTGGGGTGCCCGCCATCAATCTCTTTGCCTACCAGGCAACGGCTCAGCTGCGACGGTTCGGGTTTTGGGGCAAATGTCCTGGTGCGGAGTTGGTGGACGCGTTGAGTGTGTGTGGTCGGGACTGTACCCTTACCTGTTCCCTCCTTGCCCTTTGGTCGGGCAGTGTGTCCACAAGCTACTAGCGGACGGGGTCAGGAGAGCGATTGTGGTGTCTCCGGCGTGGTCGGGTGCGGCCTGGTATGTGCTGTTACGTGGAATGCGGGGTTCGGGCCATGTGCCCTGCCCAGTCGAGGGACTTGTTGTGGGACCCATACGTTGGGCGGCCTCCTGTGGACTTCTGGGGCCCATGGGTCGTGTGGTACGTTGGGGTGCCCTAAGGCAGACATCAGTGGCTCGCATCGACGTCGAGATAGGACTTCAAAGTGAGATATTCGGTAAGGTTTGCACATTTATTAATCTATCCCAAAAGTAACACAGTGAGGAGGATTCTGCGATGTAGAAATGGAGATTCTACCAGAGAACTTGTTCTTGCAAGTAGAATCGACGTTCTACGAGTAGAATCTGACGAAACTGTGTTTAAAAACGTCCAATTTTGCGTATTTTCCTCGTACGTAAGTAATGACGAAACTGTGTTACTTTGATTTCCTGCTCGGAATCTCTGGCAGCAGTGACGAGTGATGTGGAGAGCGGGAGTGGAGAGAAAGTGTGGGGGGGGGGGGAGTGAGGTAATTTGCATTCATTTCCGGGAGGGAAATGACGCAATATGACAGGTTTTGACAAGTGCCTCATGGCAGGAAAGGATCCCAAAAGTAGCACAGTTTCGTCGGATTCTTCTCGTAGAACTTCGATTCTCCTTGCGAGAACAAGCTCTCTGATAGAATCTCCATTTCTTTAGGACGTCGCACTATGCCTGTTTTTACATACGGATTACTTTCTTTTGATTGCCGTGCCACCAACAGATAGGAATCCATTAAAGTACCCTGTCCCCGAAAGCCCTGTGCCAATTAGGTTCTGTAACGAGTGTTCAATGTAGAAGCCAAACTTGAAGTAGTTAAACCTTGTTTAACACGCAATAATCATGACAAATTTTGGTTTACATTAAAATGGTCATTCTCAATATAGGAATCGACGAGAATAGAACACCGGACTCTCCGTACAACCATTAGCATATGAGTTCATTAAGCCATCCAGTTCTTGGTTGCAAAGTTTTTACCAATCGTGGCCAACAATACTTGGCCAATGGCTATGCTTTCCTGCACGTCCGCCCATGGTTTTGGCACAAAATCGAAAAGTCCTTGCTGTTCAACATATGATTTTGGCGCCAACAAAAGTCAACCAACGTTTGAAGCACACTTTCCCGCCTTAGTTACACAACAGCACACAAGTTAGTTTGAGGATGAGCCAATGTCCATCACAGTACTAGGGTTCCCACCAACCTGGAAAACCTGGAAAACTCGGGGAATTTAAACTACCGTTAAAAAGAAAATTCGGGGAATTCTCTGATTTTTTACAAAAAATCTGGAAAATTCAGGGAAAAAATTACAATTTTAAATAATGTATTTCCCATCTAAAAGCTTCAGCCATTTTAACATAAAACTGGTAAAATGTGTGAAAAAAATTCCTTCCTTAAATTACGATAACTAGCCTGGAAAATGACTTCATTTACTCTGGAAAACGTGGAAAACTCGGCGAAATTGGTTTCAGTATTTTGGTGGGAACCCTGAGTACCCTGTCCTCGATCCACGAAACTCGTCTTTTACCGTGGCAACTAACGTAAGGATAATGTCCAAAACAATAAACTAGCTGGTATTTCAAAAGAGTGTAGAAGATTCATTTAATTGTCGTGCTGGGCGGTATCGGTATTTTTACCGCGGTTATCGCTATTTTTTGAATACGGAAATACCGTACATTTTTAGTGTCTAGCTAATTTTTTAATGACTTCGCCAATTTTTGGCCGATTTGGACATTCCAATATGCCATTTGAAGCGCTTTTTCACCAGCTTTCCAACAGAGCTAAATTCAAATTGATAGCATAAACTGTTAAGAAGTTACTAAAGGGAAAAACCAATGACCAGGTTGCAAAATATTTACTCAGTCTTTAAAGTTGTCTCAATCATTCAGGTAGAGTGAACAGTTAGTCTGTACAAAACAAAACACAAACATCTTTCCAAATGTGGTTTTTTGGGATTCGGTTAGAATCCGGTACTGATTCAGCCAATCTTGAAAATTATCTGGATTTGGTAAAAGTAGATTCGGTCGATTCCTAGATTTTATGCTTCGTTTTAAGAGGTGTTTATTCCGAGCAACGATTAAACTGTAACCCGATCTCCGAGACCGATTCCAATCAAAGTGGCGGAGTAGCAGCAGAGGTGCACTGATGTTGAATTCAGACATCGGAAAACAGCCTGGTATGCCCTGTATCATTTAGTAGCAGTTTGGCGCGAGGGTATGCTTCAACTACCCAGGTAGGCGGATACCGATACCGGAATACCGAAAATACCGAATATTTTTTTCCAGAATACCTATACCGTACCAAAAATTTCCGATACCGCCCAGCACTATTTAATTGTCTATGGATAATAATACTTGCATTCACTCATTCAGTGCCTGTTGGAAAGTAGTGTGGACGGAACTTTAGAGCAATGTAATTCTTGCATTCTACTGTGTCAAAACCTTAAGTCTTAAAAAAGTAGTTGTAAAAGTCTTTCATCTTGGTATGATGTGTCTCATCTTAAATGAAGATACTGCACCAATGTAACTTAGTTGGAGTTTGCAAGTAATTTTAAGTCGAGCCGAACTGTGATCTAGTATTAAGCTGTTTCTAGTATTTGGTGAACATGCTGGAGTTTCTTTTCTAGTTGTTGGTTAGTAACTGAGTGGATCTATGTTTACAAATGGTTTTTCCAACTGAGCCATTGACTTTCAATTTACGCCATTGGAAAAGTCTCATTGAGACGTTGAATTAAATATAATGGAATGTCAAAATCGGTAAAAAAAAAAGTGGCGGAAATTATCGCATTTTCACCAGTTTCTAGTTTTTTCGCATACGGATGCAAGCAATGAGATTAGTTCAAGTTCAATTCGCACACTCTGCTCTATCCGAATTTAAGTATTGTGCATCCGTGTTGTTTACCAGCTCAGCCCCCACATGACTCGTGTACTGGCATTACACATTTTGCATACTGACTGACCGTACACAATTCGTGTCGCAGCTGACCTGTTACACATTGTTGTATATTGTCGTTGCGCAGCATCTTCCAAACGTAGGGCATAGCTAGGGCCACTTAAACATGGGTTTATAAGTTTTATTTGGTCTATGACTGGATCATTTGCAGTATTTAGATTAGTGAAAACAACGCTCGTCATATTACTGAGAACGTCAAATTAGTCACAATTCCGAGGATGGAGAATATTACCGCTAAACTTCACAACGAAGACACTTTCAATGTCTTGCGAATTTTCAATGGCCAACTGCCATCTTCCTCAGGCACTTTTGACAAAGTATCGGCCTCCTTACACCCACATCGTCTGCTACGAATTCCTAACCGCCAACGTCGTCGTCGTTTGTAACTCCGTTCCTCGCAGCCTCCCACACGCTGCCCACGAAATACGGGAGGCTGCGAGGAGCGGAAGTTACGAATTCGTAGCAGACGATGGTGGCGGTTAGGAATTTGTAGCAGAGGATGTGGGTGTAAGGAGGCCGATACTTTGTCAAAAGTGCCTGAGGAAGATGGCAGTTGGCCATTGAAAATTCGCAAGACATTGAAAGTATCTTCGTTGTGAAGTTTAGCGGTAATATTCTCCATAATTCTTGGAATTGTGACTCTAATAAAGTATTTAGATTGATATCTTCAGAGGAGAAGAGGGGGAGGGCGATTTTAATATACTTGTTTTGCAAAATGTGGTGCGTCCAAAGTTTACTTGCACCTTACATTCTTATACAAATAATTTTGTAAAATCTTGCTTTCAAGAACAACTGCACCTGAGATTTTAGGTATGGGTGCAGTTGTTTTGGAAGGGTCTGGGAAGATGATGCGAGAACCAAACCCCCACGACATACGATTGCTGAGGCAAGAGGCCCACGACCATATTCAGTTCATCACTGTGTTAAAGTCTACTGACGACATGGACCGAGGGTCACTTTCACATCTCTTGTGTACCTCGTTGATGAAATGGAATAAATAATAAAAGCCAATAGTTCAAAACTATTTTTATGTGAAAGCCCTGAAAACGTCAAATCACTGAAACCAGAAAACCATTTCTACTCGTGGCCCGACACGATCAATTAAGAAGCATTTCAGTTATTGTCCTAAAAAAACAAAAAAAAAACTTCCTGACAAAGTATATCTACTCAATATCGCTACTCGTCTCATTTGTTGCTGTAATTAATTGTTGCACACACACACACACACACACTCCCTTGTGGCCAAACTTATTAACCCTAGCGTATATTTTTGACAATCCCAACTTAATGCAAAAGTTGGAGTTTGAAGTTGTGCAGTTGAACATGTGGAATGCAATTATGGATCTATCACAGCTAAGATCGTCATATTTTATTTTATTTGACTTTGCACTTTGTTTACTGTTTTACAGATAAACTACCAGCCTAGGAGTGCAAACTGGGCAGCTGGATTGTGGAGCAATCGGCTGGTATCTTCGGTGGCTTTAACAAACTGGTTACTGCTATTTCCGAAGAGCCAAGCATCTTTGTCGGACAATTTTGTTCGCACGTTTGTTAGTCTTGGGAAGCCCATGCACATCGAAGTATCCGATCCAATAAGGTGAGTAGATCTTAAGGGTAAAATTGGCCATTGTAATACGGACACAAGCTACTAAAGATTACTAAGCTTGGTTTTTCTTTTAAACAAGGACGGAATTATTCCGCGTACAAATTTTCATTTTCTGTGACGCAATGGGCAAAATGCAAAATTACAGGATAAAACGTCTAATTCCACGAGTGGGTGCAGCAGCGAAGTAGCTAGAAGCGAAGTGACGTTACAACGCATACGCGTGAAAACTAAACCGGAAGTACAAGGTACGAAACCATTTGATTTCTCCTGTCAACGTTCCTTTCACGCGTATCCGAACAGACATTAAAAAAATGTGTAAGGCCGGGAAAAAAAATAGGTTTGGTTCTCGGGCATTTCGAAGGTCGAAAAAGGACCAGGCCACCCGGCTTTTTATTTTATTATTTATTTTCAAAATGCTATGAAAATGCTTCACGTTTTTCTTTAACCTTTTAAGCAGTATGAATGTATATATACGTCCAAAAAAAAATCATCCCAAACACTGTAACGACGTATATATACGTCGAAGCTTTGAAGGTAAACTATGGGTCGAAAAACGCAATTTTCCGCCAAAATATCGAAATACGAACGCTGAAATTCCTGACATGATGTGCATCGATTTCTGTAAAAAAAAAAAAAACGTAGTTACCAATATCTACAATTTTATTAAAGCACTTTAGTTGAGTGTAGACTCACTAAAAACTGCAAAAATGCCTTTCTCATTCTTTTTTCCTAAGTTAAAAAGCAGAAAATTGGTCATTTTTGATCAGTGGTAGCGGTCGAATTATTTGACTGGGCGCTGCCATCTTGTATTAGTTGGAAAGCTGGAATTCCCCTGAATCTAGGCCTCTCAACATATGTTCTCGATGGCCATTTGGCATTGACCAATCAGGCGAATTGTAGTAGGCCGTTTCAGGCTAACTTTCCAAAGCATTTGAAAATCGCGTCCCATTATTGGCTGGTTGGCACCACGTGACCGATTTTGCATGCTCTCATTGGCTGATGCGCGATTTCAACGGACGCCGCCGATCGCTTCGGATTTCACGTGAGCGCTTGACAAGTGTTTTAGTTCGTCATTGCAAATCACAACAAAGATGCTGTTTCACAGCATTAAAAAATTAAATCAGCAGTCACGATGCAAAACTAAAATGGAAAAGGAGCCTATAAACCTTCACACTATTGCTTATCAGGTGGGAGCAACGATTTTTAGCCGAACTAACGCCGACTTTCGGACGCGTTTTTGTCAACACGGAGATTTTCGATTTTCATTACCGCCCGTAATTAAAAAAACAACAACGGTTCTCCGAAACTATTAAAGCCATTTGTCCGTTTTTTTCCGTGCATTTTAATGAATATTTATTGCGTGCGTGTGTTTGAAATAATTGTGTCCAATAATTTTTGCAAGAATAAATATTTCGTTAGTGCCTCACTCCACGGTTAACGACGTAAGATGAATGAAATAAAAAGCGAATGACCCGCATGATTTTTGGGGACCCGCCCGCGCCCGAGAACCAAACAATTTTTTTTTCGCGGCCTAAATCAATTTTTTTTTTTTTTATTAATTACTGCTGAAAAACCTTAAATATACCTAAAATTAAGCGGTATTCCACGAAATGTGACATTTTCCACGGCAAACACGAAATTCCATAATACAAAATGGAACCTAGACTCTGTAACCAACGTTTTACTCTTAGACAGAATGTGTTATTGAACGTTTTTGGGCGAGTGATAATTTTCCACGATCGTGAAATGGTGTAACAACTCTGGTCTTGCTTTTAAATGATCAGCTGTCAATAATATACCTAAATGTGGAGATCTAACATTCATTGGAATGGAGCCCCATACAAGCAGTATTTTCTGCTTTTTAGCGTGGTGAAACCAGTCCGGTTTTGAGCGCTTGTTAATTTACCCCCAGCACGGTGGCTATGCTCTCATTCACAGAGTATTCTTTACTGACGGGCCAAACAAGGGCGAAAAAGTCTGTCTAGAGATCTCTATGGGTAAGAGCAGATTGATTTTTAGATTACTGAGTAATTAGTGAGGGAAACCTAAACTAATAAGGTGGAATCTAAAAAATCCGTTATTGGAACTACTTTGAAACTCTCAACAATCGTTAATAAAATCTTCACCACAATTTTCGCTCATTTTCAAAAAGAAGACCCTCCTTAGTCTTGCTAATTTTCGACAAAACTTCGTCTGTTCTCGTCAGGCTCTCTTAAGGACTGATTCGAACTCTTGATTACATCTTCCTACTTTGACTACGACATTTTTCCTCCTTTGAATTGGCGTGCGTCCGTAGCCTCTGGTTTTTACAAGGTAAGCTCACTCCGGGGTTGATTGTTGGCTCTGGACATTGCAAGGCTGCATCAAACTGCTTTTTCCTTTCCATTTACGTTCAAGAACTGCATCCAACTCTTCAAGATTTAAAGTGCAACATGGAGTAAGCGTACATCGAACGAACGTTCTCTGTTGTGGTGTGGTCTTCTGAAGAAGAGGAACGGTGTTTTCTTCCTCGAAACTTTAAGTGAACTGTTGTTGAAACATTCTTGGAGGTGATATAAGTGTTTTCATAGCATTTAATATATACAATACCTGTGAATTTTTGAATTATGTTCTTGTAATGCTTCCTTCATTCTAGAGATTTTAAGTTGCTTGGATCCGGCCAGCTTGGTAACCCAGTGTGTATACGTGCACCCCTCCTCTAAAAAGAACATACCACGTAAGCTTTTGTTCTCTAGCGGCCATGTTGAATGGTCGCTTCGTTTTCGTCTCCTATCGTCCCCAGTCTTCTGGTTTTGATGCTTTCTTTCATGGTCGCTATGCGCTGTACGAAAGACACTATCTCCTTTGTGGTCTAAAGCGAGCAGGCACATCCCAGATCTTCTTTTGTCGGTACATTGTCTCGCCCACCATGAAAGACGCCATCAAGCAACTAAGACTGAAGCAAGCTTTTTTTTGTCGGAATATCGGAACCCTACAGCCGTTTTCGTCCACTGCCATTGCCGTTCCTTTTCGCAACCCATCTTCTGGATTTCATACCGTTTTTGTAGGACCTGAGCGTGGCACGAAAGACGCCTCCTGGACTGGCATATGCACATCCTTCTGTCACCCCGCCCGCACTCCTGCAGTGGTCTCAACATTTCCTTGCTCTCCATCCCGTCAAAACTGTTGAAGCACGTTATTGTGAGTGCCACCATGAAGCATCTCTCTTTAAATTTTTTAATCTACAATTGTCAGTTTGGTTTTCGTTATTGTGCCTCCACTGAGCTTTTACTGATAAGCTAGTTCATGAAATTACGAGAAGCATGGATGAAGGAAACCATTCCGATGTTATCTCAGTTGATCTGAAAAGGCCTTTGATGCTGTTCCGCACAAGTTACTTCTACATAAGCTCGAGGCATATGGACTTTCTCTGGAAGTATTGGTATGGTTCAAAGACTGTTTTCGAGTGCAGACAGTTTGCTAAGATTGACTGGCATTTTCTCCAGCGATAGAGTTTGTTCCAGGTTTGTTCTGGAGTCCCTCAGGGGTCTATTTGTGGACTCCTTTTCTTGTTATATATGAACGACTTTCCGGACAACCTGTCTTTTGAGTGTGAGATGTTCGCGGATGATTGTACTGCACATAGTTCTATCAAGTTCATCGAGGATGAGCTTGCACTTCAAGGTGATTATATGAAAATAAACGAGTGGTACAGAGCTTGGAGTATGGGTATTAACGCGAGAAAAACCAAACTTGTGGTCTACTCAAGACAGTCTGGCCTTGACTTACGGTTACCTGCGTATGGTCTGCGAGGTGAAGAGCCTAGTTGCTGTTATTGATGAGAGATGACCTGGAAGGAGCATTACAACAAAATTGTTGCCAAGGCATCTCAGGTGTTGGGCTTTGTTGCTCGGACTCGTAAGGGGGGCTGGACCAGATATGAAAGCTTGTGGCTTACACGACTGGTCAGGCCTCACCTTGAGTATGCATGGGGAGCCTGGGACTGCTACAGGAAGTGCGACATTGCCGACCTTCAGGCAGTGCAACGTTGCACTGGTGCAAGAACTGTGAGTAACCGTTGGGGTCAGGATGAGTGTGTTACCAGTTTGATCTGAGGATTTGGAGGATCTGAATTGGACATCCTTGGAGAACGCATGAGGGAGCAGACTGTTTCTCTACTACAAGATTAGGAAGGGCCTCATGGTTCTAGATGAGAATAAGTTTATCTTCACACCTCATTTTTTGGGAACAATAACCATACAGCAAAGAATGGGGTCTATCAATGTGAAAGAGACTATTTTCATCACTTCTTTCCACGCTCTGTTTGAGAGTGGAATGCACTTCCAGACCATGTTGCCTGTAGTGTTAGTGAGGCGGCGTTTAGGGCTGATTTGGTGAAAGGGATGAAGCAAACTAAGTGTGTGTCGCATGTATAAATTCTTGCCTTTGATAGTTTAGTTTCTTTTTGATATTGCCATTGATGTATCGTTATCTTCGTTTTAAAACATAATAAATGACTCTTTCATCGTATCTTAATAAAGGCTTGTTTACTACATTGATGCTCTCGCTAGAGTGCTCGCGGCTGGTAGCGAGGCTACCTACATTGGCGATGGCGCGGCTAGTGCACGTAGCGCCACCTGCATAAAGGTATACATGGAATAAACTACGACATACCATCCCCCCAAACCTTGGATGAAATTGAGAGCGGTAATTAAAAATTTAAAGTTGACAGTATTAATTAAAATAAATTTGTAAGTAACTGTAATCAGTGTTCTCTAAATTTCCGTGATAAGTCTTCTTGGTGGAACTCTTGCTCGGGGTGGGTTAGCTCTTCGGTCAGGGTTTTCTTGGTGCTGACCGGCCATGTCAATTTGTTGCATTGGGATTTCTTGGGTTTCCATCAGAAAGTCGTCTTCATCATCACTATGCTTGTGAGCTGTTTTGGTCACACTTTCCATCTTTTGCGGGACCACTAATTTGAAGCAAGATGCATTTCGTGTTATCATCTTCCCTCCTCCTTTTGCTGTTATCATCGTGCCCTTAACAGCTACTACATGCAGAGGCTGTGGTGTGTACATTGGTGTTAGTTTGTTTTTTATTTCACTTTTCACCAGAACTGTATCACCAACCTTTATGGTAGGCCACTTTGTATCTGTGTGGTCTGCCTGGATTGTCCTAGCAGCCTGCTTCTTCAACTCGTCACATTCAATTAATTTCTTTTTGTGTGTGTACTCAACGGATCCGGGGAGTTTTGTGCGGATCCGTCGACCAAAGAAAATCTCTGCTGGAGCATGACCAGTTGAGGGATGTGGCGTCGCACGGTAATTTCTCAAGAAGTTGTTTAATTCTTCTTTCCAATTCTTTCCTTGGAGAACTGCTGTTTTTATTGCTTTTCCCATGGTGCGCATAAAACGTTCTGCAAGTCCATTAGCACGTGGCCATTTCGGCATGATCTTCCTGTGCTTGAAGCCTAGAGTTTTGGCGAATTGCGCAAAATCTGAGGAGCTAAATGGCGGTCCATTGTCTGACCTCAGTACCTCGGGGATACCATACGAGGAGAAGATTTTAGTCAACTTTGGTTGCACTGTCTGGTTAGATGTAGAGCGTACAATTTCGACTTCTGGGAATCGCGAGTAATCATCTATTACAACAAGGATGTAGTCCCCACTTGGGAACGGTCCTCCAAAATCGACACTGACCTTCTGCCAAGGGTAATCTGGTAACTCTGGTACTTGTACCGGTGGCTTCGTTCGATGGGGATCAGTTGACGTTGCCTGGCATGGCAAACAGTTTGCTAGTTTAATTTCAACACTTTTGTCGAGTCCAGGAAACCATAAAGTTTCTCTTAGGAGTTGTTTCGTACGTACCAGTCCTTGATGGCCTTCGTGGGCTAAATTTATAGCTTTGTCTTGTAAGGGTGAAGGTACTACCAAGCGTTTCCCTCGCATCAGAATTTCATTGGAGATTGCCAGTTCTTGACGGCTTGAGTAATATGCCTGGAGTTGACGACGTTCAACAGGGCTGGCATGATGCATGGTTGCATCCCAATCATCCGTCTCTACAGCGTGTACAACTTTCTGCAGGAGTTCATCATTCTTTGTTGCATTGCGTATTTCAGTTAAGTTCAGGGCTTCGTTTAATGGCGCACTCATTAGAAAGTTAATGTAAGTTTCAGCTGTCGCTTCAAGTTTTGTAGGTTGTTGAAAGTCCTTTTTCGTCTTTTGCCGTGATAAGTAATCTGCGGGGTTGTCTGCTCCTGGTCGGTAGACTACTTCGACGTCATAAGCGTGTAGACGAATCGACCAACGTTCAATCCTCGCTGGAGAATGGTGACACGTTTTGTTGAAAATCGTGACTAACGGTTTGTGATCGGTAACAATTTTAAAATGGGAACCGTATACGTACATATGAAAATGTTCTGCAGACCATGTCACAGCAAGGGCCTCTCTCTCCGTCTGAGAGTACCGAGACTCTGTGTCTGTCAACGATCGACTCGCGAATGCGATGACACTGAATTCCGTATCGTCCGGTTTGTCGCGCTGAATCAAAACACTGCCCAAACCATAGGGACCGGCATCAACTAGGATTTCCGTCGATTTGTTTCTGTCAAAATAGGCATTCACTGTTGCTTGTTTTAAGCTTCGGATAATTTGTTGCAAAGCTTGGTCTTCCTCATCCGACCACTGCCAAACTGCATCTTTCTTCGTTAATCGTCTCAATGGCATGGAAATTGAGGCGTAATGGGGAATGAAACGAGAACAGTAAGTAGTCATTCCGAGTAGGCTACGTACCTCCGAGGCATTTTGAGGTGTTCGTAGTTCCTCAATCGCTTTTATTTTCGCTGCGTCCGGCGACACTCCTTCGGCTGAAAATATCATCCCCAAGTATTTCAAGGAAGACTTTTTGTATGAACACTTGCTTCGTTTAATCGTTAAGCCGTTGTCACGGTAACATGTCAGTACTGCTCGCAGTTCTGCAGCATGATCACAGTTTGGTTTAGTGGCGATTAAAATGTCGTCGCTTACATTGCGTGCCGATTTGACTGGTTCAATTACTCGCTCTATCTCTTTTTGAAATATCTCGCTCGCTACACTGAGTCCATATGGAACCCTTTTGAAGTGCCATAGTCCGGTGTGTGTGGCAAATGTTGTGATGTGCCTACACTCTGGTGCCAATTCTAGTTGGAGGTATCCATCTGGCATGTCCAGTTGTGTAAACGTGTCCGTACCTGACAATTTTGCCATTACCTCTTCGACTGTCGGCGTTACATGTCGTTCTCGTTTAACGGCTTCATTTACTGCTTGTAAGTTTACGCAGATTCTGATATCACCATTTGCCTTAGGGGCAATGGCAATTGGCGATACCCAGGTGGTTGGTCCTGTTGCTCGTTCAATAATGTCATTGTCAAATAACCATTTCAATCTTTCTTCAACTTTTTCTCTTAAGTGTATAGGAATTCTGTACCTTGTGTTTACAGTAGGAGGAATGTTCTCGTCCATGTAAATCTTGGCCTGAAAGTTTTTCAGTTTTCCAATCCCATTTGTGACTTCTGGAAATTCGTCCAGTATCTTCTGAAACTCGTCGTTATCACCGAGTTTCTCGTCAGACAATGTTGCATTTATGGTGATAAGATTTAAGTTCACTGAAGTTTCGTAGCTCAATAACACTGCGTCATTGCGTGGAATGACATGAAAATACGTTTCACACTTGTTTGTATTCGATTTAACTTGGGCCAGAAATTTTCCAGTTACTGGTAAAAGTTGGTTTGTCCCCCACTGACGCACTCTTAATGACGATTTTTCCAAGGGTGTGTTTGGAAATTTACTGACAAACACAGTTTCTGGCATAATGTCAGCTCGTGTACCTGTGTCCACCAACACTTTGACGTTTTGATCGTTTATTTTAAGATCTGCTGTTGGTGATTTTCGTGGTGTGGTTACTAAATTCATCAGCACATACTCATCATCACTATCCGATTGTTCAGTGTTTATTGCGCTTACCTTGTCTATTTTAAATTTCGATTGTTGCTGTGGCACGAATTTTGAATGTTGTTGTGAACGATGTGGTGGGCGTTCCGATGAAGCACCGATGCGTTGCCGACATACTCTACCAAAATGATTTATTTTTCCACATTCGTAACACGTAGCACCTTTAGCTGGGCAAGGTTTTTCTCCATGTGGGAACGTTTTTCCACATGCAAAACAAGTTTTCCGATCGTTTCCTGGCTTCGTCGTTTGCGTTATGGGCTTGTATTTAGAAAATCTGCGACCGCGGCCCATCGCTTGGATTACTTCCGGTTCTTGTCGTTCGCCTACTTCAGTTTTTTCGATTGCGTTTGCCTGGCGCGTTGCTATTTCGATAGCTCTTCCGGCGTCGACCAATTCTGCGTACGTCATTGTTTTTTCGAGTGCCCTCTTGCGGAGACGACCTGAACTACCACACTGAATGATTTGAGACTTGATTTCTTTTTCAACGTCAACAAATTCACAATTCTTGGCCAAATCACGTAAACGAATAATGTAGTTGTCCAAGGATTCGTCTTTACCTTGTTTAGCTAGTCGAAACACAAATTCTTCGTATTCAATATTTTTCTTAGGGCGGAAATAGTTCGTTAACGCTTGTGCGGCTTTGTCATATTCGTCGTCGTTACCTGTGTCAACGAGATTGTCGAAAATGTCCTGCACCCTTTCCCCTGCGCTGTGTAGTAGTAATGCACGTTTGACATTTTCTTCAGTAACTTTAAATGCGACGGCGTAATTTTCAAACCGTTTCAACCATTTCGGCCAGCGAAGTCCGGCTGTTGATTCGTCCGTTAGATCGAATGGTGGAAATATCGGGATAGCGGCAGCGGAAGCCATGTTTACGAGCACGTTGTTTTTGGCGGATTTTCACTTCAACTTTTCGTCGTTGGTTTATGGTAAAGTCCACGATCTTTTCGATTGTTTAGCATCACAGAATTACCTGTGGGTGTCCGTTGCATCACTCGTCGCCAAATGATGTATCGTTATCTTCGTTTTAAAACATAATAAATGACTCTTTCATCGTATCTTAATAAAGGCTTGTTTACTACATTGATGCTCTCGCTAGAGTGCTCGCGGCTGGTAGCGAGGCTACCTACATTGGCGATGGCGCGGCTAGTGCACGTAGCGCCACCTGCATAAAGGTATACATGGAATAAACTACGACATAACAGCCATGGAACCTCCGGGTGGTGTAAAACACTTAAACCAACACAAATTATTTGGGCTCGTAATAGTTTCATTGATTTATATTTGGGTAATTCTTTCTGAACATATTAATTTAGAATTAGGCTTCAGTTGGAAAGGTTATTTTTCTGGAGAACCAATTTTCATGGAATCTGCTTGGAATCGGTGGAAATTTTCCGAGTTCGGTACTGATACCCTGGAATTGGTCGATTCCAAGGTATCGGTATCAGAATCAGCACACTACCACTTAAGTATTATAGTTTTCGGTTAATTGGGGACTGGGATTTGGTATCGGCTAGCTTCGTTTAATGATCGGCTCGGGTGGAAAGAGCTGATCGGCCCAGCCTTAGTAATTTGCTTTATTAGGGGAAAGGCAGTAAAAGAGAGAAGGATCCACAGCTCTTAAAATCAGTATGGCGTAACAGTTCTCCAGTTTACGGTTGTTTTTGTGTGTGTGTGTGTTTGCATGGCATAGTTGTTGAGGTAATAATCTGTGCAATTAGGCTGCAAGCATTTTTTTTTAGATTGTGGAAGAGTTGTTAACTTACTGTGTATTCCTACTCAATTTTAGGATAGCGACGGCTGATGATCGCACCTCAACTTACGTTCAAACATTGAATACTCATTTGTCAGGGTCCATTCAGCTGGTTGTCGCAATTGTCCCAAACTTCCGAAAAGACCGCTATGACGCCATTAAGAAGTTCTGCTGCCTCGATCGCCCAGGTTGGTAGTCGCATGGGAAATTAGGTCTTAGGGACAATTTTGAAGTTATTTAAAGCATGGCTTCCCTTCATAAAGAAGTACCGTAAATAGTGTATTAAATACCCAATCAAAGTTAACGCCCACCACCCCGAAGGTCAAGATTATGAAATAAACCCACGCCTGAATTTTCTGCTGCAAAATTAACTAAGGCCATGCAAAGTTAATTGTTTGGTTTACAGGCGCGTGCAGGTGTCTTGCATTATCGCGGGTCAAAACGTTCTATCTGAATCTTGGTTCACCTGCTAAAATTCACATTTTCGTCAAATTTTGACTGTTTTTGACATTCCAGTGCACCAGTTTATCCGCCTCGAAACGAGCTTTTCAATAGTGCCAATTTCAAACCTCTTGCTCAAACTACTAAGAAGTTATTTGACATAAACTAAAAAAAAAAAAAAAAAAAAAAACCGTTGAATACCAGACAACATAAAAACATATTTCTTACTATCTGCAAAATACTTACCTCCAGTCTACATGCTAAATTCGTTTTAATTTTGCTTTTCCCATGCTCAACCACCCATAAATCCTGAATTTATGAATTTCAACGTCAGTTGCCCTCTTTTCCCGCCAGGCACGCTACTAGTGCTAGCGCTGTAGCCGCCTGCCTCTTGGGGAAAACCCCATTCGTTTTTGAGCACGCACGAGTGAGGTCGTGCATTTTTCCCAACAAAGAAACATGGCCGACCACAATAGTGAGGACGAGCTTGCTAGGATCGACGATCTACTTAAGGATGGTGATTTCGCGTCGTGCACGCACCAAAAAACACCACTCGATCTCCACCCTTTGTGCAGAAGATGTAGGGTATGTGATTTTGTGTCCGAAAATTGCAATGTTTGTGAAGCTCACAACCCCAATTCCGTGAAACGCATTCTGTGGACGTGGCGACGATCCGATCAGAAACTGGGACAAGTGAAGAAAAAGCAAAAGAAAGAACAATCTTCCCTCAATCGACGATTGGAAGAAACGGCTAACTGTAGTCGTCATCAGGCACCTTAAAGAAGGTGCTCAAGAACACCTCTTATTCAAACCGTCTTGCAGCGCTCAAGCTTCCAACTCTAGAATATCGACGAGTGAGAGGGGACCTCATTCTGACATTCAAGACACTTGCTGGCAAAGATCAAGCCTCAGTTGACTGGTTTACACTATCCTCCAATACGGTGACCCGCAACCACGGCGCCAAACTCTTTAAACACCGATGCAACACCACCCTTCGTCAGCACACTCTTTCCTTTCGTGTATTGAGCACTTGGAATAAGCTACCACCACACGTTGTCAGTGCAACATCTGTTCTGCAATTCAAGCAGCGCCTTGACACAGTGCTCCCAAATTTTATCAGCCCCTATTGTTACAAGAACTGGTAACTTTGTGGCTCACTCGGTGCCAAAAGCATTTTGTGCTTCCTACCGAGAATCTTTCAATTTCAATTTCAAAGGTAAGTTTGAACTCTGTTTACATTTCGTTTTTCAGTCCAATACACGGTTCGAATTCGTAACTGCCGCTGTCTGCTATATTCAGTCGATTGGTTCACCCTTGCCCACTGTATCACTTGGGCCGTTCTTTACACGCAATCTTCCATTCAACTTCAAGCTTTCCTTGCAAGTCTTTCCCAATCAGGTTTGTAATATTAGAAAATGATGGGCCCTGCACATTCATAAGTGGGATCTGCCTGTTTTCGTGCATCTTAATCGCAATGGATTCAAGGCATCTTAAATGGTTGTCCCATTTCGAGTTTGATTTAATCAGTGTCACCGATTTACCCCACTCAACATCATGCTGCCTTTCCGTGTAATGGACTGCAATGCCGTTATCGATAGCATTATTTTATTTGTATTTTATTTGTATATGTTGGCTGAGCCTCGTTCGTGTTCCTTTTCTAGTCTTGCCAATCTACTCGCCAGTGGGCAAGGGTGAACCATTTGACTGAATATAGCAGACAGCGGCAGTTTCGAATTCAAACCGTGGATTGGACTGAAAAACGAAATGTAAACAGAGTTCAAACTTACCTTTAAGGTGCCTGATGACGACTACAGTTAGTAGTTGAAAATTTGCAGTTAGTAGACTATCTTCGTTGTGAAAGTGTGCGTTTTTGTGAGTCTCGTGTGACATTTTTCAACAGTTAAATGAATAAGAACTACCGTAAATCGTGTATTAAAAGCCCAGTTGAAGATAAAGCCCACCCCCTAAAATGCTGTAAAGTCAAAATCATGAAACAGTGGAGTTAACGCCCACCCCTCTAATTGTCGTTTTTAAATTACCTAAAAGTTATATGATGTGAATAAAGATAGTACTGCTTGCTATGTTTACTGGCCCCCCTTCTCCTTCCCTGGAGTATTGGTCTTTCAGAGATCGTTTAAAAGCTTCGAACTTTCTGTAATAGATGTCCAGAAAGGTTAGAAAATTTATAATGCTTGATTTAAAGCTCACCCCCCCCCCCTATTTTTGCCAAATTAACTGCACAAGCCCATGGGCGTTTAATTCACGATTTACGGTATCCCTAAAGGCTTTGACATAGCCATGCATCTTAAATATCCGTATGCTGCAGCAGTAATTTTTAGTTTTTGTTCTTTTGTTTTAGTTGCATCCCAGGTGATTGGTGCTAGGACAATCAGTCAGCCTCAGAAGTTGATGTCTGTTGTGACTAATATCGCCCTCCAGATTAACGTCAAGTTAGGTGGGGAGCTGTGGACGGTACCAATACCGGTAAGTTGAAAGCACACATATGTGTTGTAGTTTATAGTGGGTGTGCAGGAAATACTCGAAAACTTCTGGGGAGGGGGGGGGGGGTATGAGGCTATTGGCGCGTCGACAGCACTCGAACTCTGCTTGTTACTCGCATTTTCACTCAGAAAGCTCGAGTCCGGTGAAAATGCAATAATGTAGCCAGGTTTTGGCATTCTAACATACCAAATCCATCGTTTCGAAGAGAGCTTTCTGGTAGTATATTTTTAAAGCCAGTACCTGAAGTCTTTTTTTTAAGTCAATGTGTCACATGTGGAATTAATGTGGGTGGTTCGAAAAAGGGGCCTCGAGCAAATCTAGCCAGCCACAACTCCTCAAAAACTACACACATTTCTTCAATTGTTGGGTTTGCTGTGCCTTTTTGGGCGTAGAATTGGGAATTGACTTAAGAAGAGATGGATCTTGTACTGAACAGTGTTTAGTCTGGCGAGAACGGAAGCACAATGCTGCCTTTGTCACTCACTTCCAGTTCGACTGCTCTCGCTTTGGCGCTGTAGCGCCACCTGCAGAGCGAGAGTGAAGCATGTGTTGGGTGAGCGTCGTCACCCCACACTCTCCACCCTCTCCGAAATTTGAAAGACTGGCAATTTTGAGCTTGTGTTTACAACACGAAATACTTTTCGATACTCTTTTTTTTCTAAGAAAAAAAATTGTCCGTGTCATTACTGATAGCAAGAATTTATAAATTCTTGCTGATAGCTAACACTTGCATAACTTTAACAACCATTGCATACACTGACTATCGACATGATTTACGAGAATGGAAAGCATTTTTTCCTTTTAATTGTGCGATGCTTCTTGTCTGACTGTGATCACATGAGCCAATTCGGCAATTCTGTAAGCAAGTTCGACAATTTTCTAAGCTTACCCTTTTCGTTCTATGCCAATTTGTTGCAGTTCATTTGACGGAGCAGTTCACTGCCTCCACACATTCTGCCACATTGATAAGTTATGCTGGTTGTATAATAAAGACAGTTCAGAAAAAAATTGTTTGTTAGTCGAACCGTCTATTTTCCTTTTTTTGCATTACTAGTGGTTAGTACTACTTGGTTACATGTCATTACATATTGGTTGGGCTACTGTTTTCTAGTTTGCCCCATTTGCCCTGTACTCACCGATACGTGGGACTGTTGTCCGAAAAAAACCGTTACTTGCAATACTATGAAATTCACTTATCGTAAAATGGATTTAAAACTTTATACAACGCAAACTTACAAAACTGGAGACACTCGCATATCTGCAAATTTTAGATTTATCTTCATCAGGCACAGTAAGAGTGGTTTTTGTGAACTCTGGCTACACAATTGGTACACATTGTGTACAACTAGTACACAATTTTGATGCGGGACGGTACATTGAATTTTGAAGCGTACCTACGCTTTGTTGATAATTATTGCACCAGGCACGCTGCTTTTTGAGTGCGGTATGCTGCATTATTTTCTTATGCGTATTTGTGGTGTTGTTTGTTACTGAACGAGTGCCAGTACTGCCAGTACTGAGTGTATGCCAGCGAACCGTGAAGGAGTAAGAACTAGGCTTCAGCAGCATATGAGTGGCACCCGTAATGGAATGGAAGAAAGCGGCATTGTATGAGTATTGAGCATGAGATAGGGTGGCATAGGACCAAAACACTTACCAAGTCCAATTCGGCGAGGCACGTCCGCCATCGGTGTTTAGTCATTTGCTGTCCAACGCCATTATCTGGATGACCTATCTCTTATGAACATACAAGGCTCCTCGAATCCAAACGGGATGAACCTTGTAAATTGTGATCATGATGTGCAGCTTAGGGTTAGAGTGGGAAGAGAGAAAAACTGCCTGCAAAGACCTTAGGCCTCAGAGTCGGCCATATTAAAACGAGACTGAAAGCCAAAGGTAAGACAGATAAATTCCAAAGAACCATTGAAGTGGCTGACGAAGACAATAGTATTTTTTTTTGAAAATTCGCAAGATATTGACTGTATCTTTATTTTTGAAAATGAGCGCAATGAATGGTAAACATTTTCCAATTGAATATATTTTCATCAGCATAAAAAGTATGTTGTTTCTTGATGGGATATGGGTTAGGAAATAGTCATGTGGTTTCTTGTGAAGAGTCCATGATTAGTCCATGGGCATGTGTAATCACAGTCTTATGGAAAGATAAATGGGGGGGGGGAGGGGGTTTGTAGGTAACAAATCTTTTAAATAAAAACCACATGGTTTTGGAACAGCCGTAATCATTCAAAATATTTCTTATGTTAAGGCAAGGTGGCGTAGTGTGTGCTTATCAAACTGGTGTTGGTCTTTTTGTAGCTCAAGAACTTGATGGTGGCTGGTTTCGACACCTACCATGACTCTTCCCTCCGTGGAAGGTCTGTTGGAGCATGTGTTTGTTCGACAAATGCTACCTTAACCCAATTTAATAGCCAGACAACATTTCAGGCAAACCATCAGGAGTTAGCCGATTCCCTCGCAGTTGTGTTCACAGGTAAAAAGGATTATTTATGAAGTGAACGAAAAAATGCGCCTGGAGAATATGACTGCGTATTTTGATTTGGTCTTTCAGCTGCCCTGAAAACGTATCATGAAAAAAATGGCCAGTTGCCTGAGCGCATTGTCTTTTATCGTGATGGTGTGGGCGATGGACAGCTTGCAGCTGTGAAAGAATGGGAATTGAGCCAGCTGATATCATGTTTTGAAGCTGTCGCACCTGGCTACACGTAAGTATTATTAGTAAGGCTGTACTGTTAACATGTCTACCGATCCAATACAGATTCCGATCCGATACTGCAGGGTATCTGTGATACCGATGCGGATTCGTGAGACATCCTGTTGCTTTTGTTATTTTCGGAATCATGGCAGTTTGAAGGCAGGGAACACGGTTTTGGATGTAGATACTGATTTCTTTCAGGATTAGATATTTTGTGGCATTTCCTTTTCCAGAACTGTGGCTGTCAGCAGGCAGGAAACATGAAGTTCTGTCATCAAAGTTAAAGTGTGGTATCTGCAAAGGAATCTGTAAGAAATACCGATTCTGATCCGATATCGATACATTGAATATCTGCAGATATACTGATATGGTATCTATATCGGTACAGCCTTGATTATTAGAATCAATTCGGAAATTCAATAGGAGTGTTTGGGACTGAGGGGTGTATGGATAATGAATAGTTCGAATGATCCAATTTACAAGCAAAACAAGAACTGTAAATCGCTCGTAATTACTAATTGTAAGGTCTTAACGAGGATAAACAGAGGTACGTAATAATACAAACGTACCGGCCAGTGCTAATGCAATATTACTAACTACAGCACATAAAAAGTCCATACAAGATAATGTTTTTACTTTTTAATTGTACAGCTTCTTTTTGGGCCTTTTAACACTTTTCTCATCCTTCCCATGTCCTGCACGTTTGGCGATGCCATCGGGGACCTTTGAGTCCCTGGCAGGTCTAACCTTGGTGGTAAGGCATTCGTGTCCCCCAAACCTCTTACCATCACTATTCATTGGCCATATATTGTACACTGTACTTATATTTAATTGTGACCCCCCGGTCCTTGCGAGACACGTTGCTGTCGCAACAAATATTATTCATTATTATTATTATTATTATTAAAACGATGATCATTGGGACGGTGTAAGTGGGCAATCCCTTCCGTTACCACACCCATTAGCGGGTGAAACTGCTATTATTATTATTATTATTATATATGATCCAAAAGCTATTTAATTCAGTTGAGTTAGGGTTATCCCTCCTTAAAATCCGGTAAATCTCCAAACATTAAATTAAAGCACTCCTGTAATAATCGGGACCAAGGGGAAATAAGAAAGGGGGATCTTAGATAAGATGCGCCCTTTCTCAGCTCTAAACCGGACTTAGTCTCTAAAGGAGGGAAGCTCCTTTAAAATTCGGCTAAGTCCAAGATCGTCAAAATTACTTAACTCTGAAATAATGCTGCTGGGAATCCGGATCCCGAGGGCTCAGTGGCGATTACCTTTTGAGGTCCAAAAAAGTTGAGAGAGAGAGCGAAAATAGCCAGGGAGGCTGCTTATAAAGGGGGCCTGCATCCTGGTGTATTGTATTGCTGAAGATGTGCAATTGGATGCTGTGATTGCAGGGAGAGCTGATTGGCTCCCGGCCGGACCACTGATGTCTACTGAGTATCAGGATAGGACCACATGTGGCAGCAATTAAAAGTGAATGAGGCTGAAGCCAAGTGCACTGAGTGTCGTCTGCTAAGCTAAAGCTAATGTTATTCTGATAATAATAAATGGACGTTGTAAGACTGTTGCTGTTAATAAGCAGGCATGAAAGCCTTCCTCGTTTCAGCTGATTTCCTCGTTTTTCCTTCCTCGTTTCAGCTGATTTCCTCGTTTTTTAGCTTTGTAAACATCCTAAAAATGCATTAAATACCCTAAAACTGTATTAATTTGGTGGCTTTCCTCCTATTTCCTCATTTTCAACCAGGAGTGACTTTCATGCCTGAATAAGTTAATGTTACATCGATAGAGAGTATCGGTTGTGTATCGTTAGTTAACGATACCGATTCCGATATTTTATGTCGAAAAGTGCTAATTCTTAATATATTTACTGAATAAGAGTTTTTTCCCTTGGCTCACTTATAGTTTTTGTGAACGATGCGTGGTTTTATAAGACTACTGAAAGAAAATTTTGCAACGAAATGCATCCTAAACAATAATCATTTAATGTAATGTTTAATCATTTTTAAGGCTGTGCCGGTGCTTTTACCCGGTATCGGACCGGCACCGGGTTAAGAAGTCCCGGTAAAAGTACCGGAATCTGCTTATTTTTTCCAGTATCGGCGTTTTCGTACATTAATATTATGACATCTTTTTCCCAACACTAATAAAAATTAAGCAACTTTTAAATAATCTGCTACGTCTTACTTTGGATTCGCGATCCAAATTAAGTTTGCATACAGCTAAAAATGCCTCCCGTAACGATTAGGCCTAACGGACACTCTCTCTGATAAAACACAAGCAGCCATTTTTCAAGGTCACAGCAGGACCGCACTTCCAGGTCTCTTGAAAGTGGTTGGGTAAAATACTTTCATTCTCATTCAACATGTCGGAAGATCGCATTTATTATTCCATTAATTCAAAAAATATTTTAGTCAAGTTAATTGTATAATTAAAACAAAAATTATTCGAATTTCGTATCGAAGTGAAATTTTGCTGACAAAAACCAAAAATGAATTCTGCGTTGCGTTAGGCCTAACTTAAACATCGTGGTTTCGTTTTTCACTCTCGGTTTCGCAGTTTCCTGTGATAGTTAAGACTTCGGCCGTTGTTTAGCTGCAGATTCCTGTAACATATTTGGCAAAGAAAACGCATAATGCCACCAAAGACGTCAGGTATTTCGAAATATTTTGTGGTGTGCGACCAAAAAGCAAATGCAAACTGTGCAACTCCGAAATAGCGCGTGGAGAAAATTATTCCCATTCATACGGAGCAAGCAATTTGCGTAACCATCTAAAACAACTGAATAGATGAAAAAAGGCAATGTTTGTTTTTGTGTTTAAAAATAAAACAAATTAACTACAGTATGCAAAACGTTTTTTTTCTGTAGCACATCTACCACAAAATGTGTAAAAATTATGAAAAAGGAAAATAAAATAGCTTCATCTCGTCGATTTTTCAACTTTGTTTCCCGAAAACCATTTTTTTTTTAAACTTTGTATGGCGTAACGAGCCTGTAATATTTTATATCTGTGTACCCAACAACCTACTTAGCAAATGTACACAGAATGTTTTAAAGCTCCCCAGTAAACATGCACAAAATGTGTAGATTACATTCAGTGTGTTATTAGCCTACAAGATTTTTAGTAGCCTAGGTCTACAATATTTTATGTATAGTCTATAAAGTATTTAATACAATAATTTGAAATTGTTCAGCCTAAACGAAGACAGTAAAGTATAGGCCTATTAATTTACAGTTAACACTGAAAAAAAAATTAAACAGTTTCTTTGAACTATAAGGTGTTCGGCCAATAATTCTTTTTTAAAAGTGTTAGGTAAAGTTTGTTTCACCATTAAATTCTTGACATATTGACACATTCTGTATTATTTATTACCGGTAAGTTATCTTTTGATATCGGCATTGGCACCGGCATGGCATCGGCATCGCCACAGTATCGGCACATGACCAAAAGTACCGGTACCGGAATCGGGTAAACGAGCACCGGTATTAGGAAAAGTGGCACCGGCACAGCCGTAAGATTCATTTTCTAAAAAAAAAAGCAAATATCTGAATATTTTCTAATAATGGGAGGGGATAATCCAGGTTTGGATAAGGTTTCTACTCTACAGTAAGATGATTGAAAGCTTCTCACCCAGCATTTTGTAAAGATTGTCATAACCCCAACATTTTTCTGCTCTTCACAGCTGCGTCCTTTTTTTTTGGGGGGGGGGGGGGGGGGGGTACAGATGAGGATGAAGAAATTAACTCCGTCCTTATATGTCACCCACTCATCAAGTTTTAATTCTCTGATGATACAACTCTGAAAAGCAGCAAAATGTTAGGTATGACAACCAGAAAAAGTTAAGCCATAATTTTTTTTAATTATTTTTAGTTCAAAATTCGAGTCATGATTTCGAGAATCGTGTGGATATTCACCGCTCATAATTCACACTGAAGACACAGTCATTGTCTTGCTGATTTTCAATGGCTGGCTGCCACCGTCTTCAGGCACTTCAACAAAAGTTTTCGTTGGTCACTTGGCGTTTTTACATCGTCTGCTTTCGAACTTGTAACCGCCGATCTTCATGGCCTCCCGTATTTGGTGGGTAGCGCTCTCACCAGCTCGTCGAGCTGCCACTTCTTCCCCATCTACTGCTGTAGGTCCCTTCCAATGATGTTTTCGATGCTGAGATACGATGGTCATTGGATATTCATTAATGAAACTCCTCCCATTTGATGCATTCTAATTGTAATCGATTCTAAGCATCTCAGATGGCGATCGTTTTTTAGAGTTTGACGTCACCAGTGTATCTATTTTCTCCCAATCAACTTCATGTTTTCATTCCATGCAGTGAACTGCGATGCTGTTGTCTTCTTTTTTATTCCTCAGATTCGCTATGTGTTGTCCTACTCTTGTTATAAGTCCTTTTCTTGTTTCTCCGATTCACTGCATGGAGTCAAAACCTGAGATTGAGTGGGCGACAGAAACACTGGTGAGGTCTAGCTCTAGAAAAGATGGACATCTGAGATGCTTAGAATCAATTGCAATCACAATGCATGAAATGGGAGGAGTTGCATTAATGAATATCCAATGACCATCGTATCTCAGGGTCGAAAACATCATTAGAAGGGCCGTAAAGCAACAGCTGGGAAAGAAGTGGCAGCTTGGTGAGCTGGTGAGAGCACTACCCACCAAATGTGGGAGGCCACGAAGATTGGCGGTTACAAGTTCGAAAGCAGACGATATAACACCGAGTTACCAGCGAAAACTTTTGTCAAAGTGCCTGAAGAGGGTGGCAGCCAGCAACTGAAACTAAGCAAGACATTGCCTGTATCTTCAGTGCGAATTATGGTGGTGAATATTAACATGATTCTCAGAATCATCACTCGAATTTTGAAGAAAACGTCCACAGTGGAACAACGAACAATTTTTAGTTCTTTACTATGAATTTGCCCCAGCGAGATAATGTGTATCTGCAAAGCTAGAATTGTGTAGTTGGTCGGAGACTTAAGATCGTGGTCTTAGTTTTGAAAAGTAGCAAAAAATTAAAGCTGGATAGCACTAAGTAGTCTTGAAACTTAGAGCCCTTCGCTTGCCACAATTTGTCTGCAAGTAAACTATCCGAGGCCATAATGTCCGAATGAAAAGTATGAGCTCCTACACCATCTGCTTAATAAAAGTGTTAAAACCCATGTAATGGCCCTTTTTATATGCAATTTGTTGTGTTAAAAAAATGGAAACGATTGCACTTATTTTGTTGTAAGGTAAGTGGTAGTAAGGTTTTTTGTGAAAATGTCGATCAACTACCACTGTAATTGCTGGTTACCGGTATTTACGATAGTAGCACTAGGTCTGTAGAAATCACACAAGAAATTCATGAACGAACACTATATTGAGCACTTTGAATTGAGCGTACAATGCTCGTGGTTCCCCAGGAACTTTTGATAAGGACGTCGTATGATGTTTATGGTCCACAAAGGGTTAAGCATGCTCCAGCTCGTCAATAAGAAAGGATTGTGGCATTGTTGTACGATGTTTAGTTGCTGTACTGATGAGTATTTCCTCATATTCTATACGTTGATTGGCTCACTGTAGACAGTACCGTCCTAAATGCAGTGTTGGTTTACCTCAAAACCAAAGCCCTCTCGCTGCTAAGAAAGGCGACCTGGCGTAATCATGAACGAACTTCTTTTACTAGACTTTTCATTAATATCACTCCCCCGCTTGGATGATGGGATTTGAAGAGTATGAAGAGTACAAGAGCTAAGCATACACACAGCTGAGCTATACTGAGCACTGTCAAAGACTACTCATGAGACTGACAACGCAGCGCTACAATTGTCTGTCATGCTCATCACGGGGGGGGGGGTTAGAATATTTCCCTTAATATCACTATAATTTTTACAATCTTGGCATATACTTAAGTTCCTAAGATCATATTTGCTCGGCGCAACAAGAGTCGATACAAGATATGTGTTTTCTGTTGTGTTGTAAAATTTCATTCAGAATTTTTTTTCATAACCATGCCATTTTTATGACTTTTGCCTAGTACTTTGCAAACGAATTCAACATTAATCTTTCTGAGCGCATCTAGATAACACTGCCACTGTACTGCGGAAGTTGTGTTGTGGTTAGAGATCAAATCTACTTTAAACGAATAATCAGCAGCGTTAATCCAAGAGCGATGTACACTATGACTTAATGCTTTGAAGTAATCTCACGTTCTGCCCACAAATGTCCCTTCGTGAATGTCTTCATGCGGGACTGTCCTAACACACACGCTCAGAAAGACACACACTCCCCTCCCCCAACGGGAGGGCAAAAAGCAAACCAGTTGCTACAGAAATCACATGAAAATACTCATATAAAAGAAAACACTGTTGCATAATAATATGTGAAACTGTCGGAAAAATTCATAATTCTTATGCACGATCTCCCAACAGAATATCAGTTCATCAATATATCTAGCTAATTTTCGACAGCTCTAAAGGAAAATTGATCAAGTTTCCTTCCTACTGTCTTCCTCAGGCTTCCAAGTTGGTTATTTGTTAAACCACATTACTCGTGTGCTCATCGTGTTTTGAAATTTATGTTAGGGTTTAATTAATTAATCTTATAACAGAAACAATACAGCTAATTAAATGTATGCATATTTTCATAAATATCGTACATTATTTAATGCATTTGACCCAAATATTACTCATGCTAGACCAAAAATGGCTCCAGTGACCAATACACACAAGGGGCACTTTTCAAAGAAGACCGGAACAGTTGAATATGAATGTGAATATAAAAAAAAAAACAAGCAGTAAGCAGAAAGAGCTTTTGACACCAGGGTACCCACGAAGCTTTTGACACCAGGGTACCCACCAGTTTTTATAACTGTAGGGAGCGATGATGGAAGGGAGCACGGTATTCAGTTTCTGTTGAACTGCAGAACCAATGTTGCTTCGATGGTGTGTTGAGGCAGTTTGTTCCAGGTGTTAACCACACGGAAACGAAGTGTGTTTTGGCGAAGGGACGTATTGCATCTCTTCTTAATGAGTTTTGCCCTATTGTTCCGAGTGGCAGAGCTCGCAGAGAGGATGAACCATTCCTTGGCCGCAGGATCTTCACCATTGAGGATCTTGTAAGTCAAAATCAGATCACTTCTGATACAACGGTAATTTAATGTTGGAAACTTGAGGGCAGCAAGCCGGTCGGGGTAGGACGCATTTTTGAGTCCCACAACAAGTTTAGTGGCACGTCTCTGGGCACTTTCCAGCTTGTCACGGTCCTCTTCAAAACGAGCCCACCCTGCTTGGCCTGCATACTCTAGAATGCTGCGAACTTTTCTGCGGTATAGCATGAGGAAGGTCTTCCTTGGGAGGGTTAATAAGGTAGTCCGTATGATGGCGAGGGCCCCATAAGCCTTAGCCACGGCAGCCTGAATGTGTTTGGAGAAATTCAGGTCGCGGTCAATGACGATGCCAAGATCTCGTTGTGAACTCTTCTGTCATTGGCGTTCTGGGCTAAGGTGATAGCCAGCCTGATGATGTTGGGTGCCAAACCACAGAACTGCACACTTAACTCTCGTTAAGGTCCATATCCATGGCTTGCATCCAGGACACCATGTTGGAGATATCGGCTTGGAGTTTCGCAGTGCTAGCGAGATTGTTTGAGAGTGCAAAGATTTTGGTGTCATCGAGGAAAATACAATTGTCACTTTGAAGATGTTCATACAGGGTGTTCATGAAATGAATGAAGAGGAGTGGACCAGGGACGCTCCCCTGTGGTACTCCACTCACTACTTCCACTGAGGCAGAGAGATGGCTGTCCACACTACACTTCTGGTGCCGGTTGGTGAGGAAAGACGTAAGCCATGCGAGGAGTGCACCTGAGTAGCCTACATCACTGAGAACTCTCAGAAGTTTGGTGTGAGGTAAGGTGTCAAAAGCTTCAGCTAAGTCAAAATAGGCTGCATCAGCTTGGAGCGTGTCGTCAAGCCACTCAGTGATCTTGTCGAGGAAGTGGATGAGATTGTGGGTGGTTGACCGACCAGGGAGCCCTCCATATTGATTCTGGTGGACTTTATGCTGTTGTCAATGACAAAGTTAAGCATGGTCTTGAAAATAATTTTTTCCATGATTTTGCAGGGAATAATAATAATAATAATTTTAATTTTAATTTTATTATTATGGTGCATAGAAAAGAACCTCCATGAAGTACGTAAGTACTTGTGAATGTAGGTTCGTTACAATCTATTAAAAAAAAAACCACAAGGTTTATCAATACGAGAAAAAACAACATCTTCGTTCATTGTGGGGTCAGTATTGTATACAACGGAGTGTTGATTAAAAGGCCCAAGTTATTGTTGAATTGTTTATCATTTCGTCTCACTTTTCCAGTGCTATATTTATGTGTTGTTATTAGGTTGAATACAAGTAGCTATCCTGACAATAATGGTTTATTTTGGGACAATTACTTGCTAAAATAGATTTTTACATTTACCGCGATTGTGGCCTCCTGCATTTGTTCGCTTTGTCGCTCACTATCACAAAGATGGTCATACAGGTCTTTACGACGTAGTTAAAGAAAACCTCAGTCAAATTAGACATTTTTATATGTTCAGTATGCGAAACTGCAGTAGATGGAAGAAAAAGCTTGGCAAACAGTAAAAGGGGGAAAAACAAACGGTTGTATTAAGGTGGAAACAATTTTATTTGCCTTCACTGTCGAACCTGTTCTCGTGCAGTTCTCAAACAGTTATTGCTTTTATTACTAGTTCTTCATAGTTGTTCGCCTTGGTTCCAGGCCTAAATTTGCGTTCGTTGTGGTGAACAAGAGGATAAACACACGTCTGTTTGCTCGACAAGGGCCCAGTTTTGGGAATCCACTGCCAGGAACTGTAGTGGATGATGTGATCACACGTCCAGACAGGTGCGTTGCAGTCTAAAAAAAAAAAACTTGATCAAATTAATGTATTTTTTTGTGCAGTTTTAATCTGGTGTGTTTTGTGTAGATACGATTTCTTCCTGGTGTCACAAAGCGTGCGCCAAGGGACAGTGGCACCAACGCAATATAATGTGGTATTTGATACCACTTGCCTTAAACCAGACCATCTTCAACGGCTGACGTACAAGCTTACTCACTTGTACTACAACTGGCCGGTAAGTGAAGGTTTTCTTCCATTTGATTTGTTTATTTGTGCTCAGCCGTGCTCAGCAGGACAGCAACACCCTTCTGAATTTGTTTCCAGCGACCTTTCATTGTGCTGAAGAGAATCTGTTGGTTTTATCGGTAACTCCATGGTCGGGAACTAGACCCAGAAACCAACAGATTCTCTCGTGTAGTATTAAGCACTTCAAGTTAGAGAAACGCTCATTTCTTTAGTTGTGCCGTATACTAAATCCAACAGAAGTATGTGTGGAAAGAGAACAAGTATGGCGACAGCATGAGGTAATCTTATTTTAATTACCCAGCACGCGTCGCTAGCCATCTTCACAATCGTTCGAGCATTTCGACCTGATGATCGTATGCTGTGCTATGTCTGGTACAATGACTTCTCAGAACTTTGAAACTTGCACTCTCTTATGGTGATAAAAAACTTGTGCTCACACCAAAATATTCCTGGTTTCACTGGCTTATAACTCAAGTTCTGTTTCTTCTGGCTCTTTCTGTAGTCCTAAAGATAATTTTGTATATTTTTGATCAACAATGGTAAAATTGGAATTCTAAACAATGCACAAAAGTGGAGCCAAATTTGTGTAAATTTGATATCAAAAACTAAAACTGGTAAAAGGGGCCGCCAAGTTCCGAATGGTTCGGCCCTTCAAAGGAGTGATATCAACACACCAAAACATTCACCAACTGAATTGCACCGAGTAATAGTTCGAAGGTTAAATGAAAACTAGAACATTGCTACTTTCGGTAGCAATGTTCAAGTTTTCATTTAACGTCCGAAGTATTATTCGGTGCGATTAAATTGGCGAGTGTTTTGGTGTGTTGATATCACTCCTTTGAAGGGCCGAACCATTCGGAACTTGGCGGCCCCTTTTACCAGGTTTGGTAAAAATTAAGTCCAAAGTTCAGTAGCCTACTTGTTGATTATTTTTTATGTGTATTTTTTTGGAGGGGGGGAGGGGCTACGTAAATGAAATTGATGATTCCATTTCCAACCTTAATTAGTTTGATTAGGCTACTTAAAAAAAAATACCGTTACCGGAGGTACCACCAAATTTTAAGAACCGTTAAATACCGAGTACCGCGGTACCTAGGCTGGTACTGGCACCGTTACAAAAATTTCGGGTACCGCCCAACACTAGAATGGAGTAAATCAGTTTTTATTCCTGAATACCTACCTAATTACCCACTCTACCTTCCTTCCTTTGTTGCCATCGATGGTGCGTCCTGACAAAGGTATGAGAGTATTCCACACATGCATGAGGCTTTCGGCTGCAATGATTGAAACGGAGACAAGGTTCTTGGGTGATAAGCCTCGCAAGGTTTTAAGTTTAGTCCGGAAAATGCTTCTTAATTTTAGACAAAATACAAAATTGTAATTGGGTAGATATTCGGCGATAGAAACTGATTTTAGAGAAAACTGGCAACCAGTGTTTGGATTTACCGGTGTTCTGAACAAAAACTGATTTATCCCATTCAGGCTCATGAATGGGGAAATCTAACATTTTTACTAGGTTGTGAACAACAAGAGCATTACCCCACCCCCTTATTTCCCCTCCAGTGTTCACGTAAATTCCCAGGGGCCTAACAAAATACAGTATCTAAATTGCAGTATTAAAAAAATACTCTTTTTCAGGGAACAATCAGAGTGCCTGCGCCTTGCCAATACGCTCACAAGTTGGCTCAGCTGGTCGGTGACACTCTTCACCGAACGCCTCACCCTGACTTAGCCAACACGCTTTACTTCTTGTAAAGATTGTATTCGTTCTGAGGATTTGGTGCTGAATTCTACGAGTCTCAAAGTTGTAAAGGAAAGTGTTACTCAGGGAATAATGTGGTTTTATAAATTGCATTTTAGTGTCCTACCTACGCTGAGCGTGAAGTCGCATAATTTTGTGCCAAAGAATTGTTAAATCGTGTAGAGATTTGACACTAGTTGTCCAAAACATGTTTTATATGTTCTGAACTTTGGTTGCCAGTATATAGTTTCACACTATTAGAAACTGTGTCCTTACAAGTAACGTAGGACCAATATTTTTATTTACATTCCGCCATTTATTTTTATAGCATTGTTGTTCCTTATCCATAATGTGTATCATTTTTTTTTATTTTGTGTGTGTGTGTATATATATATGCATGGTATACTTCGTAATTGCTGGGCTAAAATTTTTTGGTAAATTAACGCTTTTTACTCTTAAAATAGCTTAGTTTTTATTAGAAGTGTAAAAGGGCCCGTTTTACATGTTTTGAAAGTTCAGGGCATTTACCTTGGCAAAAATATGCAGTCTGTGTATAATAATGAGCTGCTCCTGTTAAGAAAAAATGTTAGTATGTGCCGTGCAAATCATAGACCAAAACTTGTGATTCATACGTACCCGGGCGTGAAGGTTTGTTAAAACTCCATGTGCACTCGGGGCAGTTCCAAGTTTAAATTGTCCTCTTGGCTGAAAGTCCAAGGCCTTTACCACTTGGTTTTCTTTGGTTGGCCCCCGGGAACCTTCGTAACGCTTGAATTTTTAGTTTAGTCTCTTTCGTTCATCCCCCACACCATCTGCTGGTTGCCAAGGGATTAGCGGTTCGTACGTAGCCTGGAATCTGACAACAGTCGCCCTGCAAATTAGGGATGGCACGATAATCGATAATTCGATAATATCAATCACGACACAAAATCTTAATTACCGTATTGTATGTTTTCTGATGTATCGAATCCTTGAGTAACTGACGAGCATTACAAAGATGTTACTGGTGTTTGTTGGTGTTCATTGACGTTCGTAGTGACGTTGGATATTGTGGTTGTAGTGACGACTGACAAGGCAGCATATATATTTTTTAAATTTTACTTATGTAGGCCAAGCAGCCCACTACAGGCTTCAGCCAATGTTTTTTTTTTAATTAATAAGTAAAAAATGGCTATTCCAGCCTCAAAAGTTTGTGTTATCAAGATATTGATCATCACGATAATTTTAAAACACTTTTTCGGGATAAAGCATTTTTTGTATCGTGCCACCCCTACTGCAAATATAACCATTTAGTTTGCAAGCATGCGCAACTGCCAGTTAATTATCGTGGCTCAGACTTTTTGTTGTTGCTGATGCAGCAGCACTAACATTCTTTTTTTTTATACTCAACAGTCCAAAGAAATGCTTACTTTCACTACGAAGACATAACGTAATGTCTAACAAATTTTCAAAGGCTTTCTGCTTTCTTTATCAGGCTTAAAGATAGTCAAACCAGTTGTCACATCTTGCGCACTTGAACACGTGCAAGATGCGACAAGTGCTTTGACTGTATTTAAGCCGGATGAAGAAAGCCGAAAGCTTTTGAAAATTTACTAGACATCGTGTTATGTCTTCGTAGTGAAAGTGAGCGTTTCCTTTTGGACTGTGAGTATTAAAACGTGGAGTTTCACTTTCAGACGCCAACGAAGTTTTCAATAACGTTCATGTATTCACAGGGTTCGTTCTCTAGCTGGAAAAGCTGTGAAAGTTTGGAAGACATTTTTTTGCATCTTAATTTTCAACAATTCGGATTAGGTAATAGAATGATAAAATGTACCATAAAATTACCTTTAAAAAAATGTGCATAGGCCAGTTTTCATTTTCATACCCGACAGTGTTTGCTTCTGTGATGCAGGCTATTTTTTGTTCTATCGTGGGCAAGTTCTAATTTTAAAATAATTTTTTTTAAAGAAATGGCCCATTTTTTTTTTATCCTTCATTATCATTTCATTCAGCCCATGCAATACATGCAAACTGGAATTACTGTGCCTGGAAAACGGTATGAAAAATCGAAATACTGATATTGGAAAATGCATGAAATTTGCTTATTAGGATGTACTCACCAAATTTGGATGTATTCACCAAATTTGAGGTTTTGTCATATTTTACCGTTCCAGTACACTACATGAAAGAGCTTTTCAGTGGTGTAAGTTGTGAACGATGCGAAAGGTTGGTGACAGTCGAGGAATAGTGGGGGGTATAGGCGAGGACCGTTTTGTACAAGCCGTGCTTTACATATTGAAGGAAACCAAGTTCCGTACTTAATAACAGCACAGCAGGAGAGGGTTGGTATTTATGTACTGTCGGTCGTACACTGCACTGAACACCTGATACCGTAAATTGTGTATTAAAAGCCCGGTTGAAGCTAAAGCCCACTCCCTAAAATGCTGCAAAAGTCAAAATCATGAAATACTGGAGTTAAAGCTCACCCCTCAAATTGTTGTTTTTCTACAAAAAAATTACCTAAAAGCTATATGATGTGAATAAAGATAGTACCGCTTGGTATGTTTACTGGCCCCCTTCTCCCTCCCTGTAGTAATAGTGGACTCTTCCTTTAGCTCCTGCACAATGCCTGGCCATCTCTCACCTTAGCCTCCTCCCTTCTTCACAGCAATTAAAAGGATGTAAAAATTGGTCTTTCAGAGATCGTTCAAAAGATTTTTCTGTAATAGATGTCCAGAAAGGTTAGAAAATTGATAATGCTTGATTTAAAGCCACCTCCCCCTATTTTTGCCAAATTAACTGCATAAGCCCATGGGCGTTTCATCCACGATTTACGATAATACTGCAGTATTAAGTATGTGTACAGTAACGCACTGAACACCAGATAATGCTGCAGTATTAAACGTGCAGAGTGACGCTGAGTCGAAATTAACGTTTATCATGTGATGTCTCGGACCAGCATCAAGCCATTTATAGGCTAGAGTAAATTGTAAACGATTGATCGCCTGTTGGAAACCAGTCCATCATGTCGCTACCATACTGCTTTTTCCGTATGGCCACTCATCCACTGTTCGCCAGTGGGACAAGTGACCATATCGGTAAAAGCGGTTGGAAGTGATCTGGTGATAGATTGCTTTGTTGATTCGAATCCGGATCACATCACTTGAATGATACGTTAGTGCGTAAAGGTGGCTTACTGTACCAAGTTAGTTCTAGTGTATGATTTTCGTTGATGGCGTATTTCCAATTTTAATTTATGTTACAAACAAATATTAATGATACTCAGTCACAGGTGCATCCTAAAAAAATGCTTTGCATTTTGGTTTTTTCCCCAGGCCAGATATTTTGATTAAAAGAAAATAGCGCATTATTATGTCTATGCACTAGAATAACTACGGTATTTTAGACAATAGCTCTGATTCATGAGCTCCCATTTAACTGCGTAGGCGGGTATAACCCTAACAGCATGAATAACCTGTATTCTAAAATTGCTTTAATCTTGTAATTTTTCACACTTGGGAGTTTTATTAGTAAATTATTGTGACCTTGTGTTGACCATGAGGACCACCTGGGCATTTTTGTGCTTAAAAAAAAACAAGCTCTTTATTCCACTTTACTACTGCCAGTAAATAAAACCCTCCCCAAAAGTTTCACTAGGTGCTTGTAGGATTTTCGGCGGCTTTTCATTGTCTTGTCGAAGTCTGAAGTTGGCGTGGCTTATGCCTGTGTGCGTGAGAGAGTGACTGTTTCGCATCGCCTTCCGTGGCTATTCTGTGTTTTCGGCAGAGCTTCTAATACTTGATCTGGGTGAGGAATGGGTCCACGACCTTCGGGGCACACGTTTTAGCTTGTTTAATGAAGATTCTGCGAGTGCCCTTGAAGTCCTTGATATCTTACAACCATCAGAACCTACTGAGACAGCGAATCCAAGCTCTGCTTTTCCGTTTACCTGGCCAGCGGAAGACTAATTTTCTGCTGGATCTCGAGGCATGTTGAGAAAGCTGGGAATGGACACGCTGATGCGGCAGCAAAAGGGGCCGTTTCTGGTCCTCTCAAAAGGGATACAGCCTTGTTTTCTCGGATGCCATTCCAACTTTACGTCTGAGGCTGCGTGCTGCTTGACAGGCCTTGTGGGGCAAAACAAGATGGCAATAAGTTGCAGCCTATTAAAGGCACTGTCCAGGCATGGCACTCGGCTTGTCGCCGCAAACGTATTGGTCACACCAACCTTGCACAATGCTTCATTTTGAAGCGGGATATCATTGATGTTGCATCCTGAATGCGACACTGACTACTTACGGTCCACCATGTGCTTGTAGACTGTCACCATCTTGATGGTCATCGTCTCTGTTTCCATCTTCCGTGGGACTTCGCACGTCAATTGGGCGATGAGTCTGCCATCCTGTCCAGGGTTTTCAAATTTTTGCAGGTGGTTCAGATGTATGACAAGGTCTAGATTTGAGGTTTGTTTAATATCTGTAATGTGTGGTGCAGTCGGAACCCGGACCACTGCACTGAGTGCAGAGGTTGGCGCTGATGACCTAGCTGTTGACACGCCATAAAGCCTAATCTTCCCTCCTTCAGTAAACAAAGCAATAAAAAATAAAATGTGCGTGCATCTTATTTTCTATAGGAAAAAGTGTGCCTGGGAAACTTTTTTTTCTATTTTGAGTAGCGTAACTACAAGCTTCAGACATGTAACAAAATCAACTTATCCCAACACGATTACCGATCAGGAGCTCTCGTACTTTTGTGCCGTGATTTTTCGGAAATTTGCTCCATGACGGAAGTTGCAACAGAACGCCTAGGTTACACTTTCGTATACAAACGGCAAGTGCTTATACTACTGTTTCGACGTGCAATCTCCTCAATCCTGTAGTAGGGATGCACCAATCATTCGGTATTAGGCTTATTCTTATTCGGCCAAAAGAAATTCAAGTATTTGATATTTGGCCAAATATTGAGTTTGGCCGATAACGATAATTATTGGCATTCAACCGAAGACTTATTTTGGCCGAGCAATAATATTCGACATTAGGCCGAATATCGATTTTGGCCATATAGGGTTAAGATTTTTTGATACTTGGTTGAATATCGTTAATTGTATAAATTTATGCAGTTTTGTTAATATAAGAACGTTTAGTTAAGCAATTCGTTTTGGTTTGTGAGGAGTTTTCTTCTGACATCGCTAAAAGAAAGGAAAATGATCGAAAATGATTACCTCCATTTCATCATGTTTTATCAGGAAACTGGGTGACCTAATCTACTGAATTAATCAGTGTGGTCACATATTTTAATCGGTATATATTTAATTTACAGGTATTCGGCCGAATAATTCGGTATTTGGCTTATTTGGTACAGGACCGAATAATTCAGTATTCGGCCAAATATATGAATTCTTTGACGCCGGGTATTCGGTATTCGGCAGTTAAATTTAACTTACTCAGTTGTATATTTTGCATTCGGTGCATCCCTTTTCTGTAGTTACCGTAAGAAGGATTGTGTGATTAGAAATTACTTTTAACTGTGAATTATGATGGCTTTTGGAAGAATGGCGATCTAATAAACTCAATTTGCGAAAGAAAGAGAATAAAGGCATTGTGTTAGCGCTAGATGGAATCTAGATCAGGTGTGTACATGAATGATTGCATAAAACTTTAACATGATTCACTAAACACCGTCCCTGACAGAAATACGATTAAAAAATGGATTAGAATGTGGGCTGGAAAGTAAGGTTAGAAAATGGAGTATTAATGCCGTCCCCGTATTCTTGCCAAATTGACTACACACACGCCCATGGGCGTTGAAAGCGTTTTACGGTAATTTTGGTTGAATTTACCACTTGGTTTGATTACGTTGAAGTTTATTGTTAATGCCGAAGGTTACAAATATTTATTAAAGCTGGTCAAGGAAAAACCCAGTGAAAGTGATGGAAATTTTACGTAACTTTTTATACGAACCATGTTTGAAAATTGGAAGACCGGCTTTCTTGCAAGTCATGGTGTTTACTTGGTAACTGAGATGTCACCAGAATACATTATCTTGATGCATGTTTTGTTGAATTCTGAAATTTGCTGTGAAGCTAGCTGCAAATAACAACCCCAGACTCGGCATCAAATGGTTGTTGTAGGCTAGTCAGCAGCAGAGGAATTGATTTTTTGGCGTGCATTGTTTTCGTGCACGCTGCATTATTCTGTGTACCATTGCAGACTGCTTGTTATGCTGGGAATCTACTGGTTCAGTCTTCAATTATTTAGCAGAAGCCAAAACTAAAACGAAAAAAAGTTGACACAAAAAAATATGTACCTTTCAGATTGACAAATCCTGATCAACAGCGCTAACCTGCGTATATTCTGGGTTCCCACAAATCTGGAAAGTGGGAAAAACTAAATTTTTAGCCTAAAGTTAGGGAATTACTTGTATTAAGCCAAAAAAAAGTGTGTTCTTGGGCGAAAATTAATTTCTATTGACGACGAAATATGCATTACCTGTAAATTTTAGCATTATTTTCTCTGAATGAGTTTTGCTTAGATATTGGAATGTCTAATTTGTAGCCAGCTCGCTAACCCCCAGTGTGCACCCCTCCTATACAAAGGACAGATAGCCTTAGAAAGAAAGATGGCCACTTTCGCAAGCAGCATCATGGAGAAATACGTCTGTCTTCACCTCCCACTACTTCAGGGATATGCCACCCATGCATATGAACTACACAGTGTGGGACCCATCATAACAGCCAGAAGTGTTATCAGGCCCCTAAGCACTAAACATAGAACAACGGCCCTTTTCAGGGCCACCACGTCAGAAATGAAATCCTGGATACTGTTGGAAGTTTACAACAAGATTTGTCTCTTCAATAAAGTGGTAAAGTCTGACTTTTTAGTGGACCAGCTCCTAACCCCTGGGGAACCCGTCAGGTGGTGCCTTCCACCATATTGACGGGGTCTACTGTAAATGCTAAAGTGTACAGGTAATGCATATTTTCGTCGCAGTAGAAAGAGAGTTGCCGCGGTGGCAGATAAATTCTGTTTCTATTGCTTAGACAAAAAAATGCATTACTTATACCCACACTACCTCCCCTCGTGAGTCGCCACCATGACATATTGGGAGGAATAAAAGATGACTGAAACATGCTTTTGGTGCTTTTATACCTGAGCAGGGAAGTGCAGGTCCGCACTTTAGGGTCAGCGAGCTGGGGATTGGCTTAAATCTATTTAAATCTGTAGAGGGAAAATGCATTTTTAGAATAAAATGCTAAAATTTACAGGTAATTATATTTTTGTTAAGCCATAGAAACAGAATGTAGCTGCTGCCGCAACAATTCTCTTTTTATTTGTAACATAGTGACAACACTGAACTAAAGTTTAAAGTAGTAGGTTTTTTTCCTAAACCATCAGCGACTTGGGATCGGATATTGCAGACTGAAAAATTGGGATTAAAACAGAAAAACATGCGTTATTTTCTCTTGAAAAGAAACCTTTAAAATAATGAATATTATCCTACGAATTTCTCGCATTTTTATGGGCCCCTGTACTTACTCTGCTTAAATCATGCAGGTTAAACCAATTATATTACAAAGTAGTGCAAATATGAAGGTTTGGGATAGTATGTGGTCTGCAGGACATGCAAAATGAGTATAAACTTTTATGTTGATGTATTAGGCCCGGTGAGTTTGTTATCCAAATGGAGACTTTTGGATTTGATTGTATATATTGTGTATTGTTTGATTGTAATGCTGAATCTCTCAAAGCGCTAAGCTTCTCGTCTAATCGCTATCATTCCTAATCTGAGTAACTATTGTATTTTTGAATGTGTATTTAGTATTTGTGATATGTACAGGTGGATTGATTCAATGGCAACTTCAGTGAGAGCGATTTCATTTTTTGTTAGGTTGTGTACAGTAGGATTGATTTACTGCGAGCAGTTAGTGGTTGCAGCAATGCCCTAATGTTAAGTTTGTATTGGATGCCATTTGCCAATTACCGTAAATCGTGTATTAAAAGCCCAGTTGAAGCTAAAACCCACCCTCTAAAATGCTGTAAAGTCAAAATCATGAAATAGTGGAGTTAAAGCCCACCCCTCAAATTGTCGTTTTTCTACGAAAAATTACCTAAAAGTTATATGATGTGAATAAAGATAGTACTGCTTGCTATGTTTACTGGCCCCTTCTCCCTCCCTGTAGTATTAGTGGACTCTTCCTTTAGCTCCTAGCACCTGCACAAGGCATGGGCGGCTCTCACCTCGGCCTCCTCCCTTCTTCACAGCAATTAAAAGGATGTAAAAATTGGTCTTTCAGAGATCGTTCAAAAGCTTCAAATTTTCTGTAATAGATGTCCAGAAAGGTTAGAAAATTGATATTGCATGGTCCCCCCCCCCCCCCCCCTATTTTTGCCAAATTAACTGTATCAGCCAATGGGCGTTTAATCCACGATTTACGGTATTCATCAATATAGTTTTTAAAGTTTGCCGATTTTGGCTTTCCAGTATACCATTTTAAATGGTCTTGCAGAAGTTTGCATGCATTTCTTGGTATGTGACAAAAGTGCGTCAGTGTCAGACTATTAAAATACCATCGTGTTCTTTCTGTGGTTGTTCTTTCTTTTGACGAACAGTCGAGCATTCAAGTTTGCGAGGGGGAAAGAAAAACGAAATTTTATTCCTAAAATTAGTTTTTACTTATTTGAATACACAGAATTTTAACACTGCTTAAAGTTAGTTTTTAATGCCGTCAAAAATAAACTTTACCTGTCTTTTATCTAGCAGTTCCTCCTAATTGGAGCTCTATTCCCTAGCGAAGAAGTTGACTTCCCTGCTGGGCTTGTGGCTTCTTTCCTTTGCGCATGCGCAGGCCTCCCATGTAAGTGGTCGGAGCGGACCGCTCGTTATATTTCTTCCTAGCGCACCACCGGTCCACCGCGCATGATCTTTCCATTTTCCGCTCTTCCCTCTCTTCTTCCCTTGCTTCAATTCTCTGTCCTCTATGGATCCGCCTGGTTCCTGTTCTACGGTCCTTTCGACAGACCATTCTTCATCTGCTTCACCCGGACGACACTCGTCCCGCACTCGGTCTATCATGCACCCGGCCTCCGCCTTGGTTCTTGATTGACCTATGGCATCAGTTCCCGCTTCCAGTACCCCTCCAAAGTGGACACGCGCCACTAGCCTCCTCACCTGTCAAAAGCTGCACCTTCTCGGCGTTTTAGCCGGCACTCACTCTCTAAGCCGCTACAAGCCACTGCTCATCAGCAGCCGCATTCACTGCAAGTCATCCCAAACCTGTTGCATCGCCTCATGGGATTAAACATCTTTCTATGGCTCCGGGTCCGTCCAAATCCCGATTCCATTTCTGGATCGCCTCTACGATCCGTCCGGTCCGCGGTTCTGTCTGCGGTCACAGCCGATCCACCGTCCTCAAGTCAACAAGCCTCCCCTCGACTCCTGGTTCCATTTCTCGCTTCCCGTGATCCTTCTTGCCACCTCAGGTTGCTGCTTCTATCACGGTATCCACAACTTGTGATCCAACAGCCCTACCGGTCGGTTGCCCAGCTTCAATTCAACCCTCCAGTATTTTGATTCCGCCATACTCCTCGATAGCCTCCAGACTCTCCTTGTCTCTTTTGCCTCCATGAAAGCCCACCCTTGACTGGCGTTCCACGCACTCCGCGTTCATGCTCCTGGTCTAACGATTACGATGCCTGGCATTTGCCGCCTGCATCAGACAAATGATTCCTCTGGTTCTCCGACCCCTACTGACAACCTTGGTCCTCAACCTCACCGGATCATCTCCTGCACTTCGGTCCTCACTCCTTCGAAAGAAGCAGTTACGTCATCACCAGTTCCGGGTCCCTCCTTCGATTCAGCCTCTAGCCGCCCGCTGCCTCTGATCCAGTACTGGAACCTCCCCTTGGATCCTGCGCAACGCTGCTAGACACGTCTTCCTGATGATTCCCCTTGTTATTCTTTTTATTTTGTACTACTTCCTCACTATGTCTTGTACCACTTGCTGTTTTCCAAAAAAAAAAAAAAAAAAAAAAAAAACCAACAATAAGACGAAGATATGGCGAATGACGTAATAAAAAAAAACAACAAACACAACCAAAGTAAGGAACATTACGTTCTGTCGCAAATGCGCATTCACGGTACACTATCCTTACAGTACCGAAGCGTCATTCTCTTCCAGCTCCGATACTTCAGCGCCATCCGGCCCCATCGGTCGTCTTGTTCCACTAGCTGTTGATCGATCCTCCCTTCTGATCCACCTTTACTGTCACGTCACGCCGCTTACATCGTGTTTTCTCCTTACGATTCTGGTTCGCCTTCGTTCCCCACACCTACCTACATTGTGGTCTCTTCGCTATTTCCAGCAAGGACACGAAGGCTCGAGGGGGGGGGGTATACATTCAATACCCGTCAACATCAACCTAGGAGTCCAAACCACGATCCACCTCTCTCGGTTCCTGCATGACACTCCATCCCTTAGTATGGTGTAACCACCACCACAAGTCCCACGGTTCCTTAACTCCCCGTCTCCACACCGCGATCCGTACGCCTCTGATTCCTTGTCTTCTCGCCACTCGATTACCTCTCGTCCAGTGTCACCATCTAAACAGTCGTCTGTTCCACCAACATCTTCACCAACCACTTATCCCGATCCTGTTTGTTGCAGTTGCCTTATCTTCGCCAAGGAACATTTTGATCTGCACCCGTGCTGCCAGTAACCGTGCACCCGTGTAACTGGTACAACACTAAATGCAGCATGTGTGTTACTATTCCTCGTATAAGTGGCGCTTAATAGCCAAACGGCAACCCTTGTCTTGACAACGCCTCGCACGACGAAAACACCAACTGTCATCAACCCAGTCAGGACAATCCTCTTCTTCACGCTCCGATTCATACTCCGCTTCCCCTCCAAAGAAGAAGAAACCTGTGAAACCGTCATTGGCTCCTTCTGTTCCTCTGGTTCCACCGATTCCTCTGATTCCTTCTACGATACCCCCGTCTGATTCCGTTGAGAAAGTGGCTTGCAGCAAGATTAAGAGAACTCATGGCTTGACCCTCCGCCACAACCCTCTCGTGGTGCACCGGTGTCGGTTCCCGGTTCGCTGTCCACAGCCATTCCTTGTGATCTAGATCAACCGCCCTCTACGCTCCCACCAGTGCACTTACCATCAGATACCCCGGTACTTTTAACTGCCTCACCATCCATGCGGTCTCTCTTGACTGTTCCTCCCAGCCTTCTCAACCTGTTTCCGCACCAATCGTTTCGCCACCTACCGTTCACCCATTTCCTTCAGTGTCGGTTCTTCAGGCATCAATCGTTCACGGACTTACTTTTTTCTAATGCCAACATTTTGTTTCTATTGGCTACGGCCCGGACATCACCCTGGAATTAGAGGACCAATGGGTCTCCGCTGCTGCACTCCACACGCAACTCCGTGAATGTGATGAAATGATTCGCTTCCTACAACACAGCAATGCCTCCTTAGCATCCGAATCCGATATAGTGCAATCCCAAGTAAATTCCCTATCGCTCGCTAACGATCTCCTCCTGGTCAGGGTCCGTTTGCTGTCCTCGCTCTCTTCTGACGATTCCTGGCGGTCCCAGCACAGTACGTGCTCTCATACTCGCAGGTCCACTTACAAACACCTGCACACCGGATTTCGTCGCTCGCGTGCAACCACTCCCATTGCGGCTCAGCCTGCTAAAACTTCGTAAGTCATCCCAACATTCAGCAACTACTCCGTCTTCAACATCGATCTCTGAATCACAGGAATCGCCTGTTCCTTCCCTAACGAAACTATTGATCCCTCCCTTACCACCTGTTCTCCAATCCGTTATACCTACGGTTCCTGATCCTACCACGGCAGCATCCGATCTCGGCCCCCTGTTTTTGATGCACGAATCTTCCGATTCCTGGAACACTGCGTCATACAGTGTCTAGCAGTATGATGACGCTGCCGACTTCCTGCCAGTCTTTCCTGGGATCAGCCACTATTCGGATACCGCCACCCGTAAACTTCCCTGTGCCCCGTGTCAGAGCAGAGCATGAGGTTTCGCTCTCGGGTTCTGAGCGCTTCTCCAATAATGCCATTCTACCCTTCATCATTTGGCTACTCCACATTCTGTGCCATAAGAAACTAACATCGCACTTTGCAAGCTATCCATTCATTTCGCATTCCATAAATTTCTGCTCGATTCCTTGCGACCATTCCACAGTATTTCGAGATCCGAACCTGCTTTAACCATGCTCTACACTCGCACGGTCCCTGCACCCTCCTTGCCCACTGTGACATCGGTTCATCTATTGTGTTTTCTGACACCTTCAAATTTTTTTTTCGTTACCATATAACACTAAGTGACATCAACTTTCGTCGAACATTCCACTGCCTATAGTTGTCCCGGCTTTTGCCCAGAATCCACTGTGAGTCCTTACTCCACCACATGTGATCACCTGATTCTCTGATCCTTATAGTTATCCTGCAATCATGGACCTCCTTTCTGCTGTTCGTGCCCACCTCCTCCACATCATCTGAGGCGTACTCGGAATCTCTCCCTTACGACTGTGATCCATGCTTCGCCTCCAGTCTCGGTTCCAGCCATCTTTCCAGCACTTGCTTCTCGGATTCCACCTGGGCCTCGACCGCTCATACTTCAGGTAATGAATGAAGTTTATAGCTCTTTTCATGCCTTTTCTTAGCCCAGAACACGATTGCCATCTATTCAGTTGTATTCAAACCACCGATTCCATTCTTCAAACCACAATTTCTCGTTTTGTCCCGATACCTCTCAGTCCCGATTTCGCCATATAGCGGTAGCGATCTTCATGACCTAAAATCTGCGTCTCCTGGAGGACCATTACCGATCCTCATGCAGTCAATCAGCCTTTTGCAGCCTCTACCCCTTTCCTAGTATTTCACCAGCCTCTTCCAGTCCGTATTTCTTCACCCGCTTTTTAGGCCCCCGGTCCTCCTCGACTTAGACTGTTGTATGGCATTCGGTTCAGAGTTTCTTGGGCTGCCGGCTCGTGGCACGGGTGATCGTTAACCTTGGCCCACTGCCATGTTTGACGAGGTCTGCTAGATAAAAGACAGCTAATGAATATTTTCGACGGCATTAAAAACATCAAAATACCAGAGTAAGGCCTGGTTGATTTTTGTTTTTATTGCCTAACTGAAAATATACATTTCCTGTACCCGTCCGGCCTCCCTTCCCGATTCCAATGTTTATTCAGAGAGGAAGAAATATGACGAGCGGTCCGCTCCGACCGCTTATATAGGAGGCCTGTGCCCATGCTTGCGCAAAGGAAAAGAGCCACGAGCCTGGCAGGGAAGCCAATTTCGCTAGGGAATAAAACTCCAGTTAATGTAATGTAGATTTTCGGTTAGGCAATAAAAACAAAATTCGACCAGGCTTTACCCTGCTATTTTGATGTTTTTACTATCCTAAAATGCTTGCCTTAAAATCAAGCTGCTCTCACCCATAGAGACAGACTGTTTAGCCCTTGTTTGGGCTTGTCAGTAGAGAATACTCTGGATGAGAGCTTAAGCACCTTGCTGGTGGTAAATTACCAAGCTCAAAACCGGAATGGCTTCAGCAAGCTAAAAAGCAAAAACTACTGAATGTCAGACTCCCACATTTAGGCCTATTTATGGCAGTTGATCACTTAAAATCAAGCTGCTTTCACTCATAGACACCTCTAGACAGACTATTTTGCCCTTGTTTGGGCTGTATGGGTAAGAGCAGATTGATTTTAAGTGGTCAATAGAATAGAATAGAAGATGTAAGCCAGTAAGCCGAGAGCTGTTTGAAGGCTTTAAGTGGAATGTACCACCATCGCGTCAGTTATTTTTTGCCGCAAGAGGGAGGAAACATGAGTACCCGGAGGAAACCCTCGTGCCTCAGGCGAAACAACAGGAGAAAAACCTGTACATATACACTTACCTTTACTAGGATCGAACCTGGGTGTGTAAGAAGCCAGAGATGCACAGCCGGGACCAAGATGCCTATCAAATCTGACGCCCCAGTGCTCGCGGCTATCCGTGCGCCCATTAACAGGCCTAATTGTGGGTGTCGAACAATCAGTAGACTGGAACCACATACAAGCAGTAGTTTCTGCTTTTTAACTTGCTAATATACTTCCATTCAGGAATATGTGCTAAAATTACCTGCTTAGAACAGCAGTCTTTCAGCCCGGAGGCTGGATAACCCACTGCTCACCGCTAAACTGTTTCATGCTATTCATTGCTCAAATTAAATTAATTATTTGTCTGATAATGTACTACTATTGTGGAGGAAATCCCCCTTCCTCTGTTCTTCCCTACTACCTGATTGCACCCCCACTTCCAGTGGTAACTTACCTGTAGTTACCTTTCACTTACCTGTTCCTATCGGAAAGTAACTTGAGGCATTGTATGCTTAACAATCACCCCTTGTCACAGTGCATTTACTACTGTTGTACTCCACGACGATTGTTACTGTCTCTAGGGCTGAGCCGTGTACAATTATCTTTCTAGTTGCCGCTGAGAAATATGAATTACCTATATTTTTAGCATTCTTGTCTTGAATTCTTTTCCCCTAGCAAAGAAACTTATAGGCCTATGCCGGCCAGCTCAGGAACCCAGTGCGCAAGCGTCAGTCACACTCCTATAAAAGTGCCGAGGCACAACCATGCTTCATCTCTGCTCTAGGCATCCACCGCGAGTGGACGCTCTCATTTTCCCCCTACTTACTACGCCTTCGCTCTACCTTGGATCCGACCTGTCGCCTAGCCTTTCGCCAACCCGAGGATTGTTGCGTCTTCAGCTCAGACTAAGGGCTCTCTGCTTGCCACTCTATTGTCGGCCTTTCATCACCACATCCTGGACTATCGGGCTTTTCGGTGGCCGTCGTCTTTCACCGGTGCATCAACTATCGCCTGCTGACTCGCCACTGCATCTGTCGCCCTTGCTTCTAGCTGGCCTTGTGGGCGACACTGCTACTATGTCTCCCATGCCTTGTGGACAAACCACGATAGTTACTCTGAACCTCCAAGTGCTACTAAAGTCAAAGTGATACATTCCAAGTTGAAGTGACGAGTCAAGTCCCGTCGGCATGACTGGATTCCCATTTAACCTGATGTCGCTCTTCTCAACCTTTCAAGCTCTTCTCGATTGTCTTCAGTGTTGTCTTTCGTTCAACCATCTACACCTCAAGGTGAGCTGCTTTCCAGGAATCAAGTCCACATGGACAGAGAGCCATTCCAGTACAAGCAGTGCTCACCTCGGCCTGTCGCCAGTTCTCTTCATAACGAGTTTTACACCCGGTGTTAGGTTAAGACTGCCTGTTCAGGCGAGCCTCTCCGAAAGCGACTGCTCTCCTTCTGTCACCCAGCTTCCTACGAAGCGACACATCAGCAGTTCCCTTTTTGGTTCCAACAGCCTGTCATTTGCGTCACCATTTGTGTCACCATTGTTCGGTGTTGGGTCAATCGACGACTCGACTCACTACCCTTCTTGTCAACGGTGGTCTCCTTCTAGGAAACGAAGACCCTCTTGAGCTTGACAAGGATCCTCCACCACCTCTCCGCCATGAAGCTTGGTTTGTTCGGCCTTTCGGTGATGGCGTAGCTAGCCCAAGAAATTCTGACACGTACCCGCAGTCAGAATTTTTTACTGCCAAAGCAAAGTCTTCCTTGATCATCTTTCAAGAAGTTTCCGGCCCTTTGGCTGTCTTTCGTGACAACGACAAGTTCTTGCGTCTCGGGCTACACGCGGCATCGCAGGCTGATGTTCGCAACACCGCAGCCAATGCTTGAGAAACGCTGTCGTCGGAAGTAAACAGCCTCGGAATCCAGCGTCTTCCTTTTTTTATTAATCAGGTGTTTAAGAAAGCCTACTTTGCCACCCTTCATGCAACGAATTGGTTCACCAAGGCTGTTTTCCAACTCAACGTTTCTACTTTGTGATGTCACCATGAATTCCACTTCAAAAATTAACGATTTCACACGACACGTTCTCCGCAACAAGCCCATCCACGAATCCGACACCTTTTTTGGGGCCTTATTCCTAAGCTTGCACCATATTTAGACGTGTCCCGAAAGCCGAAAGTTAATTCATCGAAGTGGCAGTTTAAGTCCTCCTCTAGGACTTCGACCCTTTCGGTAAGGCTATAGAGATGGATGGCCTTGTCCAAAGACTACCTCACAACAACAAGTCCATTCGTAGTCGATCATCTAATCGAGGGAAACGGCGACCAGCCCACTGTAGCGTCACACCTGACCGCCGCAGTCACTACTTTTCCCGAGGGGCTTGACTAAAGTCCTCCAATAAACCTTTAGTTCCAGCATCTTTCGGCCCTTCCTCTCGCCGGTTGCCTTCGCCTCTTCTTTACAGCTTGGCAGGAATTGACACCCCATCCACAGGTTCTGGCTATCGTTCGTCATGGCTTTTGTGTAACTTTCACTTCACCGCCACCGCTCGCTCCTCCACCTTATTGTTTCGCGCCTCCGGTCTGATTATCTGTCATCCAAAGGCTCCGCTTGAAAGGCGCCTTAAAAGAATGCAAAATCCTCCGTGCCTTTTGCCACAGGGGCGGAGTATCCGTAGAACCCGTACAACGGTGTGGCAGCCTCAGATGCCTGAGACCCATGGGTGGCCTAGGGGCATTGGCATGCGCTCAGGATGTTCGGCAAGCGAGAATCCCGCTAGTTCATACAGGTTCTTTAATCCTCCCAACTTGTAACACAGGAGTCGGCCACAAAAGAGAAATGTTAAGTCTACAAGGGTAAGGTACTTACCTGCAGGAGAATTATATTTCTCCGACTGGAGTACGACGAATCTGTTACACTCCCCAGAGGCTGCGGGAAAACGAGTGTGAGTCTTAGCGAATGGGGAGTGAGGAGGGTAGGGGAGAAGAATTAGCAAATTTGCATATATTGGCAGTTTTGAAAGGTAATAGGACCATGAAGAAGCGCCGTAGGTAGGAACTGACTCGTCTTTCTCAAGTTGGAGAACTATAATTATCCTGCAGGTAAGTACTTTACCATTGGTAGAATTAACATTTATCAACCATGATTCTTGAATCTTCATTCAGAAAATTTTCCTTTCAATTTTGATTTTTAACGACATCAATGTTTGACTTTATCTTCGTTAGACGTCTCTTTGTCGCAATCTGAGCGACAAGACAAGATGAGCCTGACGATGGCTTAAAGTTCGTTTGTCGGCCTGCAGCGAATTGGTCTTTCAGCCATTTTTTGTCAAGCTAACCGCATGACGGATGCCATATTGCTCTCGTCCAGACGTCACATCAGATTGCCGTGGCAGAGCCGATTTGGAAGGCTGGTCCAACTCGCCCGACGTCCAGAGGTGAAGGGGGGAATGCGCATCCGTTTTTGCTTCAGATAACGAATTACTGGGCAGAGACTTATTACGATCGTGCTGTTTCTTATCACCCTTACTATCTAATTTTACATCCACGTCTTTAGTGTATACAACTACTTTTCCTTCAACTTTCTCAGGGTTCATATTGACCTGGAAAATGAAGGATAGTCAGGGATATGAATACATTCAGGGAAAGTCATGGCAAAAATGGAAAACTGGTGAAAAGTCGGGGATATTCGTTTTTAGAATGAAGTTTTTTTTTTAGAACCTTTTTTATGAACTTTTTTCGTTTTTAGAATGAACCGTGTGGTCTCATAAGTTCCACTTGCTTTGCTACTACTTTCTTGCCCCATTTAAAAAGTCAATAAAAAATGAAAGAAATTTGCTGTTGCCATCCAGATGGCAGGCCTGCAGAGTGAGCAGTTGACTCTGTGGTGCAAATGTTTTGGTCATAGATATTCATTTCAGATAAAGAGTATGAACCCCGACTTTGTTGAGTTGTCATTAGTGTTTCATTTCTTGGTGACGAGTGACTGGATGACGCATGGAATGTTTATAAGAAACAAAACAATATATGTTAACTGAATTATGCCTATTAGAAGACTGGTAATAATGTAATGCTACATTAAAAGTACTAAGTTTCGAGTTGATGTTTATTCCCATCTGAGAACACTACCTACAAATTCAGACGGTGTCTGTTTCTTTAAAATACACCACGTAGTAGACGCTTTACAATAAATAGTGGTACACTTAGCGTTGGACTAGAGAAATAAAAACAAAGCACAGCTTTGTTTGGACTAGAACTACAATTGACTAGATGCACCAAACACTGCAGTCTTTAAAAACAATAATCTTCAACATAAAACAATTTCATAAGCGTAAAAGAAGAAAATATTCTATCAAAGAATGCAAGGAGCTTTTTGGGTGCCACTTGTGTAAAAATCACAAAAAATACTAAAGACAGGTGTTAGTTGATTTAACATTAAAGAATTAGGATTCAGAGAACATGAACGAAAAGTTACGACTCCGCTAGTCCTCACTGAAAATGTAAGGGGACATTCAGAACAGTTTCATCATCTTGAGAATGGGAACGCATCTCTCAACTCGCCACAAGTGTGTCCATTCTCATTTGTAAGAAACTTTGCTAAAGTACACGTCGCTTTGTCGGGCAAGACTGCACATAAGTGCCCAGGTGATAAAGCCATTGGACTTGCGCTTGGATTGAAAAAAACGTACATTAATGACCTCGCGCCCAGAATTATGCTCGCTTTAGAAGTGTCTTTAAAATATAAATGGATTGTAGGCATTCAAATTCTACAGCAAAACATATCCCAAAGAAAACTTTGGTAGTAAATGCATCTCGGGTACCGTATACGTCCGAATATAAGACGAGTAGCATTTTTGGGCTCGCATGTTCCAAAGTAATACATGGCTGCGATTGTAAGACGGGTGACTTTAGCAAGGCTTTCGTAAGGTTTGGTATAATATTTATTAGTTTGTATACTAGTAGATTCCCCTGGTCCTGCATTCAAAACCCAAAATTTTAATAATAACTTTGCCTTTGGACTGCTTCCTGAGGCCTTTTTCAATACATATTTACTTTTTGCTAAATAATCCAAAAACTATTTGAGCAACTGGCATGAGATTAGCACCATTGGATAGCTCTCGGAAAAACGATCGAAATGGTGTATTTAAACGTCAATCTCGGCCAAAATTTGACCGAGTTATGGATTTGAACGCGAGTATGAGACGATGTCGCTATTTTAATGGCGTAAATTTGAAAAAAAAATACCGTCTTATATTCGGAAATATACGGTATTCATTCATTCAGTATCCAGGTTTAGAAAAGTGGGAGTTTCAAAACTTGTAAGCTTTCGAATGGTGCTGATATCAACTTTGTAGCCTACATCATTCTCAAAAACGAAAAATTATTAACAAAACCAAGAGCATCAATTTAACCACCAATCTAAACAACAGAAAGTTTTGTAGAAGGCACTGGGCCGCCCGTCCTGGTTGAGAAAAAAATGAAATAATTTATCGATGTTTACTTGTGCTATGCAAGGCTAATTTAAAAACTATGACTTAGTTTCATGAAAAGTCCCATAAATACAGAGGTCGGAGGTTCGTCGCACGTCCTCTTGTTTTACAGTCCAATGCTTTAATCACTGGGATGTGCCTTAATCGGCACTACAAATCTTGCATTTCAATTCTGAACCGGGCAAACAATCTAGTACCCCTTCTATTTTTTTGTGGTGGGAGGGTTCAGCATACCACCAAGGTGTAGGGGTGATTTGTAATGACAATCGCCAGCTAACAAGATGATACCGACTTTTAGCTTATTTTTACTTAAACATGTTCTTTTCACAGAAATGCACACGTAAACTCCTTGCATCCTCCTCAGAAATAACTCAGCACTGCTAAATGATATTTCATAAGTGAGATCAGCAATGGAATGGCTGCAGATATACAATGCTTATGTACAATTGACTAGAAAGTACACACACACTTACAATGTAAACATAAAAATTGGCAAATGTGCCATTTAAATAAATAAGTAAATAAATAACAAATCCACATCTGCACAGAACAATCGGAACTAATACCAGTCGATGTCCTTATAACAACAAAAAAATATCGGCTTATAAATAAGAAAATTCTTAAAACGTCAAATATATTTACTAATTCTGGACAACAAAGATGACATACAAGACATTATTGCAAAGTGCCCTCGCACTAAGTAAATACTACAGGTTCATAAATTAAGTATCTTATACGAGCTAGCTTAGCCTATAGGACTTGTTCAGTTGATCGACATTCCACATGCATAAATTACTTACAAAACACACGATCTAATTCCAGTAAATTGTTGGAATGTATGTATGTGTAGGTGCGGTGAACAAAAAATAAAGCAGTTTGATTAAGCGTCTCCTTTAATAAAATTCCTTTATCTTTAAACTACAGCCAAAAAAAATCTGGTGTGCAAACAGAACACCCCTCCCCCCATGTTTTCGACCGTTAACTAACTGCTGCATTGCAATGCAATAACAGCTACAAACATTACAAACTGCACTAATCGATTGTGTCGTCTCACTTGACAACGGAGTGATGTAGTGATGAGATCGCGCATCTTGTCATTCCTTTATAAAATCAATAGAAGCACTAGCTTTTCACTGACATTCTTGAATTAACGTAGAACCTAGAACCTAGAACTACAAAATGCATTTTGGTGCAAGTTCCTTGAAGTGCACATCTTAATTTACTAAAAACTACCAAGCAAAAGTAACCTCCGGAATGAGATTCTAAAATTGAGCACACAAAGTGAGGGTATTTAACAAACATGTTACAAAGGGAGTAACTTTTTAAAAAATCTCGCGCTTGATCGATATTGCTCGTTTGAGGTTCCCTTCGTAACACGGTTTCTAACCATTTGTAAATAAGGGGCTTTTATAAATAAATCGAATAACTTACACGATGGTTTACACCAAAACTATGATATTAAACACAACGAAAAATAATTATGTAAATAAATAAATTCTCAGAACTCTTTAAAATAATTATGACACGTGAGCATATTTAAATAGCTGCAGATCAAGTTTCTCGTTTCATCGTCATTGGAGATCTTAAACATCCATCAGGTTGAGTAACAAATTTGTTACACATTTTCAACTGTTGTTTTTAAAATGTCCTTTCGCCTTTTACAAGGTCGTCCAAAACCTAAACAAAGCAAGAGTTGACAACTATAAACGTAGAACTGCCAGTTTTTAAGTACGTTACATTTTAAGTACACCACGGGGTCCGTGCTTTCATCTCAACTTAACCATACTTAATGGAATGCTAGGATATTGTACATGTGTTATTGATCTCGGTCAACAATTGGAATGTTAATGGCGTACTATTTAGTATAATTGTATTTTGCGTACTTTACCATTCTTAGCAAAACCCGCTCATTAATTTATTTTAGCTTTGAAAACTAGCATGGTGGTAGGTGCCGCACACTCACTCCTGAAACGAGCTTCTCACAAGTTAAGCGGAAAATCTCAAGGGTTGCACTGCTAACAGGAACGACCTACGAACATCTTGTATTCAATCTTACAAATGTTTGAAAATTGAAAATGACCACAACATCCTATGGTCAGTTTTATTACCATTGTGGTTGCGTTAAAGATAACTCTTGGAATACTACATTTTTAAAATGTATCTTGTGACTGCAAAAAAAATGATCCCTCAACTTCAGCCAGGAATTCAAAGCTTACACTCATGGTGAACTAACAGCCAAGGGCTGATGAATACTTAGACCTAGTAGTTTGGTGTAGCCATTGTGATGCCTTCGCAAGTTCAGTTGCTACAATTAAGCAATATCTGCACCAGATTTAAATGAAAACAATCTGGCAGGCTGGTAATGCTTTTCCTGTGGGTGCTTAGATAAAAGCATTGGGTCTTGCATCTATTTTTTTTATGGCCGCGACAAGTGTTGAAAAGGTCCTAAGATGCTGTTACTGAACCATATCAAGTTCCTAAATGTAAGATGGCTTACTTAAAAGAGATTGGCAATATACTGTACTCACCTCAAATTAAAAATTGGATGCGGGAAAATTATAATAGCTGCACTTTGCAATTTCCAAATTTGTTTAACTACATTACTTAAAATGCAAATTTTTGGTTGATTCACGTGTGATCTAATTCAACATTCTTCAGGCATAGTTCAGCAAGACTACAAGTTACATAAAATTTCAGATAACGTAGTTGAAGGACAAGTAGTTATTCCTGAATTTCGTTTAAATCAAAGTAAAACGATGAGCCTTTTCAAAGTTTATCATTTTTGTTGTTGTTTAGGGTCCTTTTAGAGCCATTTATTTAGCAATCCTTTGATACCTATAGGAAAAACAAAAATAGGCCTAATTGGCTTTAGATTAGTAATTCTCTCGAATATATTTTGAGTAACAAAACATTCTTTGCAGGAGTTTCATACTAGGGAAAACAATCTAATTACTGTGAAGAGTTGTGGTGTTATTTTGGATTTAAACACGTGTACCAGCAACAGGAATTTTGTCAAAACGGTAGGGCCATTTCGGAGTCTTCAGAGGCTGACTTGGTAGGAATGAGCACCAGCGTCATTTGGTGGAACGAAAAGGAGTACCATATTGGAAGTTGGAGCCTATCCTCCACCAATTCCCAACCCTTACTAAAATACACACAAGCAGCTTATGCTTGAGAATGATAAAGTATGCAATATCGATATGATGTATACTATAGTTTACAAAACACCTGGGTTGAGAACAACTACACGAAACTACTTTCGAGTTAAAAATTAGGATCTTGTTTGTTCAAGGTTCAACTGCTACCCCACTAACTTTATTATAATTTTAGTTTACTATGGCAGTTTATATTGTTATAAGCGCCGTAAGAGAGTAGCCGCGGGTGTACTGATGGGGCTTTTTTCTTGTCGACTATGCGGGTTGCTCCAGCTTCGAGATCGGGACCGGCTTCGTGACACTGAACATTCACGAGAAAATGATCTTGATCGTGAACGACACGACCAGCTGCTGAGACTGCTTGGCGTTGGGGGAGTAGGGCGATGGTATGGCACAGGACGCTTGCGAGCACTGAAATTGCAAAAATAAAGAAAAACAACCAACCCGTGCGGTGTTATTTTACATTTCCTAAATTAAATAATCCTAGTCAAATGTGTTTCGTAAGTAAAGCACCTACCAATCCTGCCAGTGGAAGAAAACACTGTCACAAAACCACAAACGGGGTAAAAAAAAAAAAAAAAGCTGCAGTAAAGCAATGAAACAAAGTGTCTTGCATTACTCATTGCTGGATCTTCATACCAAGGGAAATAATCTAATTAATGTGAAGAGGTATACTGCTATTTTGGATTTAAGCCGCGTAAAGAGGGCCATTTTGGAGCTTGGCGTCTTAGTGTGTGACTGGGCAGGAAAGGGCATCTCTGTCATTTGGTGGCAGGACAGACTACGATATTAGAAGTCCAGAGAAGTGTAAGCTCTCTAGTAAATGCTCTAACAACCTTTTGGTTAGATTAGTATACTGTGATACGCACATGGTAAATAAATCTTTTTATTGGCCGATTTTCAGTGAACTTCTTTATTGGGGAGACAGATTAATGCCTTAAAACAGGCATGAGAGTGGCCTTGAACAAAAAAAGCTGAAAAGTATTTTGCTCAAAGAAAATGTGATGGATTTTTCCATCTTTCGTGTTAACAATGGATAAAAGCTGAACGTTTTAAGGTTCGTATTAAGGTTGCTTTTAAGATTCACCTAAACGTAAGACATGCCATAAGTTCAAAACTGCAAAGAAGTACCAAAAAAAAAAGCTGTCAGAAGTACCAAACAAAAATTAAAAATCGGAAATTTATTGAAAATGTTGCTCAGCACAAAAAAAGCTGAAATCAGCTAATTAGCTGAAATTTCTCATGCCTGTTAAAAGAGAGTTCACCAACAGAAAAGCAATGCAAAATGGTTTAAGCCGTGAAGAACAAAGGTCAATCGACAGAGATGTCCAAGCAGCAGTCTAAAGAGCCAGCCTGCCTCTCACAAATGCTAAGTTTCGATACTTACAGGCAACACTTGCAGCACACATGCCTCGTCTAAAAGTAATGTCAGTTATTGCGCCCCCCCCCCTCCCAAACTTATTTACGAACTGAAAATTATTTAATGCCTTACTGGCGTCTAGGGCTCCAACTTTCTGTGGGCTCCCTCACAGCTTTCCGTGGGCCAAGTACAAGGGCTGGGGCCTATTGAAGCACAAGTCTACGGACAGACCCGTGCTCAAGTAAGAAATCCGAGGTAATACAATCGTTGGTGATGCATTACTGCGCATTGCCTTTTGGCTATCTTATAAACCTAGCAACGTCTCACCACCATTCCCGATATTCTGCGATATTGCTCCTGTGTATCTATAATCCACCTGAAACCAAAACTGGTACAACAGACGCCGCCAAGTTTCCAAAAAGGGTCTGACTTTGAAAGTAGTGATATCATTCAACTAGGGAAAGGCTGCAAAGGTTAATCCTATTATCCAAGTTAATCGCACCGACTAATAATTCGAAAGTTAAGTGAAAACTAGAACATAGCAACTCCTGGTAGCAATTTTCAAATTTTCATTCAATGTCCAAAGTATTATTCGGTGCGATTAATTTGGCTAATAAGATTAACCTTGGCGGCCTTTTCCTGGGTGAATGTTATCACTACTTTCAAAGGCAAACCCTTTTCGGAAACTTGGCGGCTTCTGATTAGTTGTACCAGTTTTGGTTGGAAATCAAAACTTTCATAGAACTGAATTTACAAAAGGTCACACAGTCTTCATCGCTACCTTTTTTTTCTGGAGGAATTTTGTCTTAATTTTCACATTTGCCATTGCCCAATTAGCCATTATGTCAGCCAAATTGACAGGTTTGATTTATTGTTATGTCCATATTTAACGTGCTAAGTTTTTTCAATCCCATTTTTGAGCACACTGGCTGACAGACGCAGATTTTTGTTCACTTCTCTCATTCATTCATCACATCCCCTCAGTTGCTCCTCAGGTTAATCTTAACCTACGCAATTAAGCTGGAATTGCTCACTCAACAATTGATCTCATCTACTTGGCTCCACACACCAGCATGCGTCTAACTAAACTACCATATTTCGCTCATTACCAAGACACACAACTTTAGATAATTAGCTTTTTTTTTTACCTCCTTGATTGGATCCTGTGCCCATGATCTGCATTTTGTTTCTAGCGCTTCTTGCAATGAAAAAGTTCCAGTCTCTTAAGCCAGATTTGTTGCTTTTGAGGGCAACAATAATTTATTCTGACAATTAAGTATTAAAAAACAATGCGCTTCTAACACTAAAGCATGTTATAATAGACTGTTAATGGTTCCAACAATATTTTTGCAGAGCCACGTGCTTCTGCGACCTCCATTTTAGGAAAAGGCATTTTCTTATGACCCGATACCTGTCTCACAAAATTTAGATTTGGCAATTTTCCCTAGTGAGCTGTCTTTATACCCTATGAGAATTAACACGGGAGCCGTCGGATTAGGGAGCTATAGTTACTCGGGAGCCGTCGGATTAGGGAGCTATAGTTACTCGGGAGCCGTCGGATTAGGGAGCTAACACAATCAACATTATTGAGAGCAAGTGTTGAGGGTTTCTTCGTTGTTGGACCCAACACACCCGATTCCGAAGATTTCTACTGTATGGGGAATTTACACCAGTATGTTGCAATACAGTTAAAAGACAGTCTGCTAATGAGAAGGCAATTAAATCTCATCTACTTGGCGGCGGCGATATTAGCACGTATCTAGATTCGATTTAGATACAGGGCTCGGAACACAACGGGCGAAACAATTTTAAGCCACTTTGTACAATAATGTTGGTGCCAACGTGTTCATTTACTAATATGTACTGTGAATGTTTTTTTTAACAATCATCCAACTGTAATTAGCAGTAGGCTCCCAGGAAGGATGGCGGAAGAATACGTAGTTTTAGAACTAAACATTTTTACTTTTTGGAAACGCTTACCTGTATTTTGCCATTTTTAGCTAAAATGGACTTCAATCTGTCCCAAATCTGAAGCAGTTTTTGTGCCACCTTTATGGCTTTCCACGCGTGCGTACGTGCATGCAGCTTAATATCAATTAGCTCTCACCCACAAAGATCTCTAGACAGACAGTTCCGCCCATGTTTGGGCTCGTCAGTAAAGAATACTTCGTGGATGAGAGCTAGGCTACGCTTGCTAGGGAAAATGATGAGGGCGAAACGAATACGGTTTCAGCAAGTGAAATGGCAGAAACATCTGTTTGTGTGGGGCTCCATTCAACTGAATGTTGACACCCAGACCTAGGACAATTTTTGCTAATTGATCATTTAATATCAATTAGCTCTCACCCACAAAGATCTCTAGACAGACTGTTCCGCCCTTGTTTGGGCTCGTCAGTAGAGAATACTTTGTGGATGAGAGCAAGGCTACGCTTGCTAGGGCAAAACGAATACTGTTTCAGCAAACGGTTTCGCCCTTGTTCATGCAGCTCCTCTACTTTTTTTTTTAATTCTGGTATTTCAGAGTGATGGTTTCCACGCCTTAGTTGCTTCCAAGTGAAACTGGACTGAAGCCGTTCGTCTTCCTTTTCCCACTATGGTCCCTACGCTTTTCAGTTGAAAGGGTTTTGTCAACTCTTCCGTGTCGAACTTGACAATCTTCTTCCCTATACAGAGCACACAGTTCCCCTTGGCTTGCAGCTATCACGAGTGCCAGGAGAAAATTTTCTGTGTCAGATGTAAAAGTGAAGTTTTTCTCGGGGGTTCATAAGGTAGCCAGGACAAAGCTTGCTAACACCAATGGGAGGTTCCCAGGCGGCACTGTCTTTGAACTCGTGGCCACTGGTTCCCGGAGGCTTGCACAAGCCTGGACATGATCGAACTCAACACTGTTTTCTTTGCCATAAACAAAGAAGTCCCCTTGGTGGAGGGGACTCATCGCATGTTTCCGGTGCATGGAGGTTCTTTTGGAAATCATGTAACAGATACAGAATTAAGAATTTCTTGTGTGGAAGGAGTCCTGTGATCTTCGAATTCGGGAAGACGATCATTGCTTCGGTAACCGTTTGCTGCAGATTCATGTCACCACCTACAATCTTTGCTGTCAGGAGGAAGTTGCCATGGCAGTGGATTTCTCTTTTAATTTTAACCATATCCATGCGACTTGAAACTGATGATTTTCCTTCTCTCTCCCTTGGTGGAGGGGACTCATCGCGCGTTTCCGGTGCATGGACTAATGACAAAGGATTGGATGTTCTTTTGGAAATCCTGCATGGAAGGAATCCTTGGGAATCCTGTAATCTCTGGATTCGGTGAGAGAGGATCGTTGATTTGGCAACCGTTTGCTGCAAATTCATGTCACTACCTACCCGTGCGGCTTGAAACTGATGATTTTCCTTCTCTCTCGACACGTTGTTTGCACTGAGCACGTTCTTGTTCCCTTTTTGTCCCCGGCAGAATAAAATCCCCTCGATTTGGCTTGGGGGGTGTTTGTCACAAATTTCGCATGGGTTTGTTGTGATAAGATGGCCACATCTCCCAGGTTTTCCATGGCGATCCAACACTTGATTTCTGAAGCACAAAACTAAGACACATGCGAAGCATGCGGGTTAAGGCCACGCAAAAAAAATTGTTTGGTTTACAGGCGAGGTTGCAAATTGAAGCACCAGGCAACCAGGCATTTTATTTTATTTTTTATTTAACTAACCACATTTCTTTGAAGCTGAAAGAATATGAAGTCGGCCTAAAAAAAATATAATGTTGTTAAATACGTTATTTATGTCATCTAATATTCAAAGTTTTTAGTTTTTGTCAAATAACTTCTTAGTGGTATGAGCTAGAGGTTTAAAATTGGCACCATTGGAAAGCTCGTTTCGATGCGGTTAAAATGGTGTACTGGAATGTCAAAAACTGTCAATATTTGGCGACAATGTGATTTTTAGAGGATGAACCAAATTTCAAATAAAAAGTTTTGTCCCGCGATAATTTAAAGCACCCGCACGCGCCTGTAAACCAAACAATTAACTTTGTATGGCCTAAGGCAAAAAAAAAAAAAAAATGAGTTGGCTGATTGTGGGCACTTTTAGCATGGAGCGCCTCCCGTGGGAGAGCCAAGAAGGTGGCACGAAAATTGTTTCAGATTTGAGACAGATTGAAGCACGTTTTGGCGAAAATATAAAAATAAAAGGTAAGCGTTTACAGTAACAGCCAGTGAACAGTACTTGCTCAGCTCACAGTACTGTTTCTGCCAAAAGCCATACAGTACCTGATATACACTTTTCAAAAATCTTATGAGAAAGCGCTTATGAGACAGCTCACTATTAATGGTAGTTTTCATTATTGAGAAAAATGCTTGCCCAAGCCGAAATATTCATTTCATCTTATACCCGTTTAGTTAAAATTCTTGGTTCAACTGATAGCATAGTTCCAACAACTTACGATTTAGAAACTGGCATTTTAAAACGGCAAAATAAAACCGGTGACAATCCTTTGGCGTTTCAAACAGCTGTTTTTTTTTCTCCCAATCTTTTCTTTCATTTGACAAGTCTTAATACAAAATCGATTTTGGGACGTGAATACAACACATGGGCTAAAGCTAGGAAATCAACTTCGTGGTTACCATCGATTTTTATCTGCCTCCCCTTAAAACGCAAACAAAATTCAGGTTGTTTTGTTACGGGAAAAATTGGAATCTACAGTACCACTTCCACTTAAATTTGACACCATCCTTTCAGCAAAAAATTCAGCGATGTATATGAACACCATCCAATACACAATGGCGTACTAAAGACAAATATGTACAAAGAAACGATATCCCGAGCCTACAAACTGTTAAACAATGTTTGCAGCTGCCAGCGCCAACTGTAATGTAACCAAATTACAGCAGAGCTTTCAAAAGACAATGGTCGATTTCCATTGCGGTAAAAATCGTACAAATTATACAGAGGGCCCAAAGAAGATTCTATACTATTTTATCAGTATTTGGCGAACTGTTGCAATTTTCCTATTTTGTAATGAGTAGGGGGAGATAAATTGCAATACTGTGAAGTCTAGTTCGCACTTCTTCCACCTTCAACTTGATTATTTCAATGGTTGTAAAAAAAATCCAACATCCATACAATTTTTGCTCACCACCATTTTCTTTATTGGTTTAGACAACAAAATTTCACTATCACATTGTGCTTTTCAGTAAAATAGTACGTATGTCGTTACTACAAATATTTTCCTTTTTTCACTAAAATTTTGTGTGTGGAATTACGTTTCAAGGCCACAAGTTAATTGGAGCTATTTTAATTGACACACTCAAAATAACTGCCAGCAATTTTTTTTAACGCGATGTTGGTGTATTACAAAGTTATTTCATGTTTGCCACAGTAGCCACCAGCAATGTTGGTCCCAATGATAATTCATATTTTTCCAATCTGTGAAAATATTTCAACAGTGCTAATCATTGTGTATTTTGATTTCCTATTATTTAATTCACAATTAATAAACATTTCGTCCCATGAAGCTAGTTTTACAGTCAAAGCTCGCTATAACGAAACACGATGTAACAAAAAACACAATGTTTGGTTGGCGGTAATTATTTCAATTCATTTAAAACGAAGCCATTTTCTTGTTCTTACCAAGTTAAACCATAATTTATAATGAAATTTTGGCATTTTGTGCCTATTCTATTACCAAGCTCAAAACCTGACTGGCTTCAGCAAACTAAAAAGCAGAAACTACTGAATGTTATGACACCTACATTAATTCTATTAATGACAGTTGATCACTTAAAATCATGCTGCGCTCACACATCGAGATCTCTAAACCGAGGGTTTCAGCCGTGTTTGGACTCGTCTGTAGAGAATACTGTATGGATGAGAGCATAGGCATCTTGCTGGTGGTAAATTAACGTAAAAAGCAGAAACAACTGCTTGTGTGGAGATCCATTCTACTGGATGTTAAGACACCCGTGTTTAGGCCTTTTAATGGCAGTGCCATTGATGTCCTATGCTCACATCCGTAGAGTATTCTTTACTGACACGCCCAAACGAGCGAAACTGTCAGTCTAGAGATCTCTACGGGTGAGAGCAGCTTAATTTAAGTGATCCAATGCCATAAATAGGCCTAAATGTGGGTGTCTTAATATCCGGTATTCAGTAGAATGGCACCCCACATAACCAGTAGTTTCTGCTTTTTAGCTTGTTAATTTAGCACCAACACGGTACCTAAGCTATCATCTGGAGTATTCGCTACTGACAAGAGCAAAAACAGTCAGTCGAAAGATCTATATGGGTGAGAACAGCTTGATTTTAAGTGAGCCTATTCTGTCAACGAAAAATTCTAAAAATCAATTGGCGGTAAAAAAAACTAGAAGTTTCCATGCCACAAACTACTAATGTCACTGTCCAGCTTATTTGAAGTACATTACTACGATGCAGGGCAAACGAAAGTATTTCGTCAAAATAAAACGAAAGAATTGCTAAGGATTTTGAGATAGTAGACAGTAGTTTAAGTACGATTTTAAAGAATACCCACCAAGATTATAAAAAACCTATGAAGAAGGAATGCAATCGACCAGTGCAAACACATGCAAGTGCCCTGAATGAAGGAAGATGTTGAAACTAGCCTGCAGTTAAAGCAGTCGAAAATTTGCAAAACAGTGCAAGTGTCTTCTGTGGGAAAGTGTGCGATAATGAAGAAAATTGACATGTGAAGTAAATTTGGAGTTTTACTAAATTAAATTGTAGGCCTATAACAAACATTTTTGATAGTTTTTCATATTTCAGTAAAACATTTTAATGAAAAAATCGTTATAATGATCGTGGTACCACCTTGAGTTTCGTCATAACGAGTTTTGACTGTACCATCTTTGGAGAAAAGTAATTTTTGGCCAAGTGTACATAATTTTACTATTATTCTCCTACTAGTAGACACAGTTTGAAATATGCTCAACTCTGCAACACAGACTGAAAGAAAATATTTCTAGTCAAATACCATACAACCTTTTGACACGGGAGGAAAGGTCTAAAAATTTGAAAATAAACAAGAATATTCAAAAACTGAGGAAAGACTTCTTGGTTTTGATAGCAGACGGGTTAAGTACTGAACTGACATACGAATGCTTAAAAATGCACGCCTCAGATTGTATCTCACAGCTAAAATTCAGGGGCTGGTTACAAGACAAACACTAGGCATCAAAGGGGTGCCTCATAACTACCTCATGCAGCACTCTGGTATCACCTTACGAATTTGGGGAAGACTTGTGCGTGACGTTACCTAGCGAGGACGAGCATGCCAAATGACTCGGTCAATAGCTTGGGTCGGCACCGGACAACTTTGTGTCAAAAATGGCAAAATTTGAACAAGATTGCGTACGTACCTTGTATGAAATTTAATACAAATAATAAGGCCACACAACATTTAAACAATTTTTCTCAGACGCATCATTTCCCGAAGGAGGTGAGGCACGCGGATTTTATTTTTTATATACTGAAAATGGTGATGCAGGATGAGGGTACTTTTTTCCCCTACAAAAAAGCGGCCTTTACGGTCAATACAAGGTCATTATCTCCTAAAAAAAAACTCCCAGTTGTATAATATTAACATGATTAAAAGCAATTTTAAAATGTAGGTTATGTATCATTACGATGGCAAATGGGAGTTCATAGCTCGCAGTCCCTAGTCCAAATTTGCCATTCTAGAAGAATGGACTTGACAATATGCGAGGATAACGATTTTTTTTTTGATAATTGGAAAAAAAACGCAAAAAAGGTGGGCATTTTCTAGGATGATGCCGTGCCTGAGAAACATTTATTTTTATTTGTGTGGCCTAAATAAATAATTGTTTAGCTTCAATACACGAAAAAAAAACCGTTTGTTTTGCAATCTAAGTAAGAGGATTGCTAGCGATTCAAAGGTTTTCGCCGGCAGTGAAATAAGGATGCTACTACTCAATATCAAATAGCTTGTCAACCCATGGCTTGAAACAATAATTACTCAACCTAGTAGACACAATTACAAAAGTACATGTTGTTAGTACACAGTAGCACATTAAGAAATTTTAGTAAAGGCAAAAGATTATTAGTTAGAAAAGATTAATGGAGCAGATGTTAAATGCTTGCCAACAGGATTTACTTTGTTAGAACCTAGAGAACTGTTACAAGAAAAATGTCGCCATTAACAGTTTCCACCTGCAAAAAAATTAATAGGCTGAAAAGGGGATGATTTTGGTTTGTTATGGAAAAGTTTTTTTTTTTTAGGAGGCATAGAAATAAAATTTGTTAAAAATGAAAGAAATAGTAGCGTGCAAGCCGACATGCATGTGCTACAGTAGAAATAAAAAAAAATAAGGGGAAATAGCCGTTGACAGAAGCAACCCTGGTTGGCATGCATTACTACACAAAATAAATACATCGAAGCCCATCGACTTATTTTAACAGAAACTATAATACAAAAATTGTGGAAATAATAATAATACAAATGCCAAGTATCCTCTCAGCATAGTTTCTCTCATAACAATTTTCTAAATGTAAATTAGACTTTGTTTCTCTCAAACCTTGCTTCAACCCAGTAGATGCACAAAAGTTGCATATTTCAGCCCACCAGTTTTATTTCCTCTACTTTTGTTTAATGTCTGTTATGACCCATTCACAACTATAGTACGTAAATACAGTACTACTTATTGCATTCGATCTTAAAAGCTAGTTCTGACAAGCAATGAACCTATGCTAACCATAAATAGAATTATTATAAACAGTTTAAAGAACAAGACAGCCTAGCATTCTTTAATGGCTGCACAAGCTAAATAATTTAGAAATGTTATTCCATGTGATGGAAAGTTTATGATTCTCGGATGCGCACATGTCAACTTCCTTTGTTTTCCTAAAGTACTGGAAGACACAGTACTGTTTTTCGACAACTTCTATGGCTGAATATTGAATACACAAACTTAACTTTTATTTATGACCTTTCCAACGCTCACACTTTCAAGACGATAGCTTAAATTGTTGTATAATTATTTAGCAATATCCACAAATAAGTTCTTAAAAGACGTGAAAAACCAAGAATCTAGAGAATTTCGCACAGCGAACTGCACCCGTTATCTAGTCAACCGATTCCCTTATTTATTATTACGTAGGTAAAGACACGTACAAGTAGAACCCTGCTACGACGTCGTATGCCATTTTTTAAATAATTAGTTCATCAAATTTCCAATTATAATTTTGTTGTACCCGTTTTGCAATTAAAAATAATAAAATAAAATACCTCTTTGCCAGTCATTACGATACTAATTTACACGGCTGTAATTTTGATTGTTTTACTGGACAACACACAGTAAAGCATTTTTCATGCGACGCTGCATGGAGCATGCTGACCCCCCCCCCCCAAAAAAAAAAAAAATCGTGCACTCGGGTAAATTTTCTTTGGGCAACACGACCAATTTTGTGACTCACTTATTAAATGGTCAACTGCATAAAAACGTAGGGTGATCATTTTTTTTTTAGAAAAGGGCTTAAGAACCAATTCCTCATTTGATTGGCCTAACAACGACGGAAGTCCAAGTAATGCTATGAGCAAGGGTGAACGGCGGTTGTTAATTTTACCAGTTTCAGCCAGTATGCCAGTCTTAACCCAAACATCTTCATAATTCTGAAAGGCAGAACTAGCCGAGCCTTAACTTAATTTACATTACAGAAACACTATTATAATTATTGTAATGTAGTGGGACAACGGGTAGCCGATTTGACTATGAAAAAATAATCTTACGTGCATGGATAATGGGTAGCTGATTTGACAGTGAAAAAACAATCTTGCGTGTACGAACAAGAACATTTACTACCCGTAGGTCTTGGGTCCACTGAGAAACTATGCTGAAAGTTCGAACAACCACTGAAACTATGTTTTCCAATGAAGTGATTTGTAACAAGACAAACTAAGCCTTTTTTAAATTTAAAAATAATCCACAACAAATCTACTTTTGAAATATTTCTAAAAAATGGCAAATTATTCAAATAATGACAGTGTATTATTTAAAAAAAATCATGCAACTCAACAAAATTGTGTAGGAAAATGAATAATAATGGCAGATAAATACAACATCGAAACTTAAAAGTTACTCCACTCCAAACAACCACAAGCAGAAGCAAACAGGTGACAACAAAACCCAACTTTAGCAAAAAGAAAAAAAAAATCATAATTTGGCACTATTGTTTAAAAACAAAATAATTAAGTCCAAGCCAATTTGTGTGGAATAATTAAAAGCAGCAAGCAAAATAAAAATAAATAAAATGTAAAGTATGGCCACATCAAGTTATGTTGCGATGTTGGGTGTTGTCCACGCCAATCCAGTCTGCTTCTTGGTTCGTTGGCCGCAATCGCTTACTGAAAGAAGCAGGCGACCAAATTAGTACAACATGGGCGTCCGCAAAGCAAAACAAGTTGGAGAAAGCCGGTATCTTTCAAACGTAAACTCATCTGTTTAGATATGATCAATATTGTGCGGATAAGATCAATATTGCTTAGCGCAGTGCATGTTTCTGGTAAGGAAACGGCATTGGTACATCAATCAAGATATCAAGTTTCAATAGTTGCAATATGCAATCTTGTGGGGCCCTAACTGGACATATATTATGAACATATATTTAGGATAGTATCTTGCAGTTTTTAACTTATACAAAGTGCTGTACAGAAGTGACACCGGCAACCCGTTAAGACGCTTCCTCCAACCTGCTTGCCAAACGTGTTTTTACAACCATAAACATGTCCTCGACACACCATCTACTCTATCAACGAGCAGATCAGCTTATTTCCCATCTGCAATCTTCTACACAGTAAAAGCTGAGCAACTATCTTAGTGCGCAGCGAGATACACAGCCTCATTCAACTTCATCATGGCAGCTCACAAGCCATGAGCTAGACGTCAATCAGTTGCGGCTCCGGGATCGCCGTTGTTTGCCGCTACGGACGGGCCTAAGAGTCGTTGATCTGACGTGCAATGCCTCTAGGAAGGGCACGAGGTGGAAGACGATTTGACAAATAGCGGTATTTGTTCAGTAGATCGTCCCTGTCGGGAGCCCTTCAAACAAACAATTAGTAAAGTTAATTAAACGACGGAAAACAATAAGTAAATGTCAGGCAGCTGCATATTCATCCTAAAGTAAAAAATATAGTTAGCTAGCAATTATCAACACCACTAACACGCACAATAACCAGTTTCTTTTTAAACAAAATTAACTTTCCATTATAGAAGAAAATGCAATAAATAATTGGTCCCTGCTGTGGTTCCTTTTATTTTGTTAATTAGCGTGCTTATTTCCAAAACATTCTATGTAATATCAATTAGCTCTCACCCACAAAGATCTCTAGACAGACTGTTTCGCCCTTGTTTGGGCTCGTCAGTAGAGAATACTTTGTGGATGAGAGCTAGGCTACGCTTGCTAGGGCAAATGACAATGGCGAAACGAATACGGTTTCAGCAAGCGAAATAGCAGAATCGTCTGCTTGTTATTGATATTAAATGAACAAATTGGTAAAAATTGTACTAGGCCCGGGTGTCAGCCATTCAGTAGAATGGAGCCCCAAACAAGCAGACGATTCTGCTATTTCGCTTGCTGAAACCGTATTCGTTTCGCCATTGTCATTCTATGTAAGACAAGTTAAATAAAATCTTAAAAAAAAACTCTTCTAAAACAACGCCTACATCTTTTGGTGCTGTTCACAAAATCATTACTCCCTTTTAGACTTAACCCCAACAGTCATCACACTCGGTGAACAAATAAAATAAATATAGAAAATGGCTTTCTGTACCTCGTAATACGTCGTTTGTCGAGAAAACTAGGTGAGCCCCGACGTCGAGGAATCGAAGGGCTCCTCCTAGACCCGGATCTAGAACGGGATCGAGAACCAGAATACGAACGGGAACGTGATCTAAGAAAGAAAAACCACACATTTACGTTTCAAGTTGGAAACAGAACATTTTAGATAAGCTACGCAAAAAAATTATTTGGTTTACTGGCGTGGTTGACAATTGAAGCACCAGGTCATTTTATTTCACTGACCACGTTTCCTCGATATGTACCTAGCTCAACTCAAAGCAGAAAGAGTATGTAGTAAGCCTTAACAATTTTTGCTAATTAATTTTTTTTTGTTTTTTTTTTTTTTAGTTTTTGCCACATAACTTCTGACTGGTTGAAGCTAGGGTTTGAAATTAGCACCATTAAAAAGCTTGTTTTGAGCCAGTTAAAATGGTGTATTGGAATGCCAAAGTCGGTCAAAATATAGGATTTTGCGGTGGACCAAGATTCAGAAAAAAAAGGTTGACCCCATGACAATTTACGGCACCCGCACGCCCCTCTAAACTAAACAATTAACTTTGCATGGCCGTAATTGTTCTACATTTTTTATTTTTATATCAAATGACTGTTACCAGGACCAGCTTGGCTCCAACTGGTGTTTGCACAGGTAGATTGGGGGGGGGGGGGGAGATGACGCAAGGTCATTAATGCCATCCTCAGTCACAGTGCAGTGGTCCAGGTTTGCCACTGCGCCACACATTCAGAGGTGTTAAACAAACCCCAAATCTAGAATCTTATAGATTTGCACCTCTTGCAAAAATTAAAAAACCTCGGACACATAGCTATTCAGGGCAAGTAACACAGTTCCACAGCTTTAAGCATGGCTAGCAGAGCGGGGGATGCAGAACACTAGTGAAAACAATTGCTAAGTTAGAGATAAAAATAACCTGCATTATTAATGCCGTAAGCAAGCGAGGGAGCATCATAAGCGACGGCAATATTGTCTAAGAAATAGCTTGCGAGCGGAATCTTCTGTCTTCCAAGTAAAGGAAGCCACAAATGGCTGTAGCAGTCTGCAGACGGGCTACCAGCTAGTTAAAAAAATTTACCAACATTTAATTTCCCCCCCCCCCCCCCTTTACTGCTCCTGCTTGCCAAACTGGAAGTATTTTTGTATTTCTGTGTGTTACTTGGGTGGGTCTTGGGATTCAAACCAGTATTCACTTGGTTTCTAATCAGGGACGTTAATCACCGGGCTGTGTGTGCTATCTCGCCTTGCTCGTGGATCCCTCACAAAGCTAGCGATGCGGGTTGGGACTTAATGTCGAGCTGAAGCGTTAACCTGAAAGATGCAGATTGTATCGTATTGTACAAATTCTGAATGCCAGCAAGTATCAAATTTCCAAACATTAGTCAGGTGGAACATGTACGCCAAGACAGGGAGTTGGGAGTGCAAAGTGATTTTTTTCTGGGCCAAAATAAGCCAAAATAAAACTTACGAAATCTGCTTTTATCCAATGAAAATCCAACATTTAGCTCCACAATTATTCCAGTTTGCTTTAAAATGAGTTGTTAACGTCACTCGAGTGGACGCTGCTTAAAAGGATAGTGAAGAGGCCATGCACAAATGAAATCATGAAAAATTTGCCGTTCTTTTAAAACTTCTCCCCATCACATTGTGTCTCAATTCTTGCACCCCCTCCTCAGAAAATGACGTCACAAATCGACTCCCCCCAGTCACTGCCAATGAGGAGTAATACAATTCAGGAAAATTCTAAATCTATTTACTGTATTAGTCAATTGTGTCCACCTGATGACTTTTGCTCTTCACCCCATTTGGAAGTTATTTCTTTGCTTCGTAAAACCAAGATTACGTACAACGTCATAAGTTTAGTGACCCCCCCCCCTCCCCATGTCTGAATCCGCTTGCATGACGTCATTTATGTACAGCCCCAAAGTAGGTTCCTTACAACAACCTAACCGTTCCTTGTATTCAAAACAAATTGGCCTTTAATTTGATTTGATTTGTGCGTTAAATTTAGGACTGACATTTTTTTGATACAACAGTTGTTAAAAACTGCTCTTAAACCAGAGAGCCTTATAACCCTGGTCCATCCATTTCCAACTAAAAATTTATGCACACACATATGAAAGTAAATACACACAAATATATAAAATTTGGGATGCATCGAAAATTCGGTAATTATTCGGGATATTAATTTTGCCTGAATAACGATATTTGTTATTCAGCTGAATAGTGTTAAGATTGTTGGTCTTTTACTGAAAATTTTTTATATAAATTATATTAAATAGTATATAGTATGTAGTATACTATAGTATATATAGTATATTATAGTATAATATATTATATTATACAGTTTTGTTGTAAATGCAAGAACATTTAGTTTAGCTTTTGGTTTGTGAGGAAGTATCTTCAATATTCCTAAAAGAAGGAAAAATTTGTAAATTTTTGTTTACACAGTGTTCCAGATAGGTTACGTTAGTTGTTACCACGGTCGCTAAAGTGTTTACACACTGCGCAACCGATAACTAGGTCTAAAGAAGAAAAAGTAATATCCATTTCGGTAAGTTTCAGTTCGGGATAGTTGGTAATGGCAAATTACTATGGGCGCTAAATCAACCCAGAAAAACGTTTACACACTTCATTTAACTAGCTCTAACAAAGGCTAAATACAATAGACACCCGTTTATAAGGAACTCGGTTACGGAATTATTGCTTTTAAAGAACAGATTGCAAACAACCATTCCAGCAGATTTAGTGATATTTGCTTACAGGTATGAATAATTTTCAATTATAAGGAACCTTTTTCACTGTCCCTTGAGGTTCTTCCTAAGCGGTATCGAGTGCAATATTTAGTTCAGCGCCTTAACGGACAGAATCCAGAATTCACACGGATAGGCTAAAAAAATTTTATGCAGTAAGGCCACTTAAAAAAATAAAGTTATTCCTCGGACCTTTTTCTTAAGAAGTCTGGGCGGGCAGAATTTTGTCTTTTCTTTTAAATTTTCCGGCCTTCTTTTTCCTTATATTTTGGGGAATTATTTTTTATTTTGGGTAAAATAAAGAATACTGCCTCATAATTCTGCATACCACATGTGCATAAAATTATTTACTAACAAGAATAGTAATTTTGTAATTTCGTGTCTCACTAAGGACCTTTTTTAACTGTATTCTTGTCACATCGTTTCTTTTTTAATTCTCGTCAAAAAGTCGGTGCGGGCGGCGCCTGTTACCAACTTTGAGAACCGACTTTTTTTTTAATGGCCTAACCTTTCCAAAATTTTCCATGAATCAATGACACATTTTTCCACGAGGTTTGGTACCTTTACGGTGCTTTACCTAAGCCTAACATGCACATCATCTTAAGCGAATGTTTTAATTTAAAGGTAGGCTAACAACACTGCCCATTTACGAACACTGAACACCACTGTAACTCACCGTGAAGAACCACTGCGGCTCATACTGCTGCTTCGGCTTCGAGATGCACTTCGTGAGCGTGAACGAGATGTACTCCGGTGTCGCGCAGCGGGGGAGTATGACAGCGAACGTGAACTGGGGCTGCGTTTCCTAAAAGGATTTGATATGGGTAGGCGATTAGTAACCTAATCATTTCTAAAATGATAACGGTCCTCTGGTATATAACAAAAAAAAAAATGGAAAGATTCTAATTAAAGCCTTTTTCTACTGCTAAGGTTATCTCTGGATGAAAAGAGACAAGACAAACAGTTAATAGAACAAGAAGCAAAGAAAAATCTTTACCGCTTAGCATCTCGAGATCCAGAAGAGGATAAAGATCTGGAACGGGAGCGAGACTTGGAACGAGAGGCGCTTCTCGACTTTGGTCGTCTTTTGGTAGAGATGGATCTTGATGTTGACCGTGATCTTGTTTTCGAACGTGACTTAGAACGGGTCCTTGATCTAATTTTTGAATGGGAACGTGATCTTGAGCGATCCTTAGAGCGGGACCGTGATCTTGAATGGCCCTTTGAGCGGGACCGTGACCTCGAATGTGCCTTCGAGCGAGACCTGGACTTCGAACGAGACCTCGAGCGTAACTTTGAACGAGGAGACCGTGACCTCGAGTGCTCCTTTGAACGAGACCGTGACCTCGAGCGTATCTTCGAACGGGGAGATCGTGACTTCAAGTGTTCTTTCGAACGAGAACGTGACCTCGAGTGCACCTTAGATCGAGGAGACCGTGACCTCGAGCGCACCTTAGATCGAGGAGATCGTGACCTCGAGTGTTCCTTTGAAAGTGACTGTGATTTTGAGCCTACCTTCGGACGAGACCGTGAACTCGAGCGAGACCTCGAACGTGATTTTGGTCGAACCTTTAAACGGGACTTAGATGCCGACCTTGAACGGCTCTCAGAACGTGACTTCGAGCGGGACTTAGGACTTCGGCTAGTGGGTTTGACGTATGCCTTTGGTGGCGAGGTCTTGGCCTTTCGTTTGTAACGACTTCCACCACTACTGTGGTAGGATGAAGAGCGGCTACGTGATCTGCTACGCGCCTTTACCCAGGTCTTATGGGACGCTGTCGTTTTCCCATTAGGTGGCTTCGTGGACCTCGATCGGCTGTGGTCAGATGAAGAGTTTGAGCTTGAGGAGGATGCACGTCCATTCTTTATACGCTGGATGTTCTTATTAGCTGCCTCCCACAAGGAGTACTTCGAAGAACTCTCCCATTTGGATGGTGACTTCTCTTCTACTCCCCGTCTATTCTTTTCACTTTTTTTAGACTTTGGTGACCCGCTGCAATTATACAATGTTAATGTGTTAATAGGGTTATATTATTAAAGCCCAATGTAGCTAACCAACATTGTACAAGACAAAAACATGTACACCAATACCGTTTTCTTGTTACTGTTTTAGAATTTAAGGCTGTTAGTTTGTTATTGTTTTAGTAAGTTTGTTTGCTACGTTTTTCGTACTCTTGCGAGCAGCATCTGTACTTAGTTCTCTTGCAGCTATTGCATGTTTGCCACTCATCTAAGAACTGACAACAATGAGAAAAACTCATAACTTAAACCGCATTTCTTTGCGTGAGCCGTCGGGTGCTATTTTTTTAACATGAAAACCCAGCGCTAATTCAAGGTCAAGCACAGATTAGTTTTAACAGCTGCTCAACTAAATTGCATTGAAGTCTACTGTAGGCCAAAATACATCTACCAATGTGATTAAGCTTGTCCTGTATAATTAAAAACGTTTAAAAGTAAACGTGAAAAACGTTTACTTTTCGAACAAGGAAACACGCACTTTGTTATATCAATGGGTAGCTAGCGCATAAGTTAAACTTCTGTTTAAACAAAACAACAAAAACTTTTTAAAAAATGAGCCTGGCACTTATTCGAGGACCTAAGTTCTATTTCTCAGTGGGGATAACTATAAGGCCTGGTACTTAACAGAGGAAATGCAGTAAAATCTAAGAAATGTATTTAATATTTCCGCCTCTAATTTAAAGAAAACGGGGAGGGGGAAAACAAGCAAGAATCGACAAATTGGCAAACGTCTATTACAGCGGAAATTCGACGACCAAGCAGAGCACAATTGTGGAGCACAATTAGTTCTAAACGTTAAATTTTCGGAGATTAGTCGATCTCCTTCCTCAGAACATCACCATGTAGAGAAAAGTACGACGATCACTCAAAATCCTTGTTGGCGTTTTGTGTCTTAAAAAATGGCGGTCGGTGCTCAGACCGCTGATCTATTTGTTGAGTTGAGGTAGGCGTTTTGCTTCCACTCGTCTTCCAGTTTTGTGGCAAGTTGACGATGAATTAGGCTGTCGAAAATTCAATGTAGAACTAATTGTGCTTTTACTTGATGGAAAAGTGTATAGATTGAAGTAAAACAAGCAAGAACACCTATGCGACTTTTACTCCTCAACAAGCCCCCCCAAAAAACCTAACCTGACTGGAAAACTGCACAGCAGTCAAGTAAAGAACTTACAAAATCCAGAAAAATAAGAAACAATGCTTTTTCGGACATTTCATCCTAAATGTTACTACAGTTACAATACGGATGCAAGTAATAAAGTAACGGTAAGTAAAACCGTTCCAGCTGTAATTAGCGTACAACCCACATGCAAGCATAGACTAATATGGTAACACATTCAAGCACATACAGTACAAGGCCTTACTTTGTTGGTGGCTGGTGCGCAGCTCTCTTCGGGTCGCCTTTACTTTCAAGATGTTCATCTCGCACATAAGGTGACCGCTTATTCGAATACAAGGTGCTGATATTTGCCAAACTGCCCTTGGTACACTCGGCAGCTTGACTTGAACTAAAGTGGAAAATACGTTTCTATAGTTTTTAAGTTTCTTTTTTTTTTAAGATTTAATTAAGCCAACGCCAATTATTCGCCACAAGATGAACACACACACTAAATTATATTTTTGGCTCACACATTCTAAAGAAATAACTGGCCATGACTACAAGACAATGACTTTCACAAGGCAGTCGTAGCGCAACTATTATATTTCTACATGGTAAGTTCACCCTTCACCAGAACTGAAGTCAATAGTTAATAACTTTCTTTAATTTGAGACTGCTTATTGAGTCCATTTTAAACATACTTTGTAGTTTTTGAAAAATAATTCAAAAACAATGGAGCCACAGGCTTGAGATTAATACCAGTGGATAGCTCTCAAAAAATTATTTCAATGGTGTATTCAAACATCAAAATTGGCCACAATTTGAGCAAGTTATGGACATAAAGGACACAAGAATAAGGTGATGTTGCAGCTTTAAAGGTAAAAATAAAATAAAAATACGGTACTGTGTTAGGTCAAGCAAAGTCAAAAAATGGTTCACGAGTTTACAAACCTCAAAAATTGACAAGGGATTTTTTTTTCATTTGTTTTAATCATAGACTACATGCAAACTGGTTTTCACTACATAACTTCTTAATTCATGTACTTAGCTTTAGGGCAATGAAAAGGTCTCAGTAACGGATGGAACAAGATGATCACGATTTACACTCATACTTCAAAACATTCGCACAAAACATCTTTTACACAGATATCTGTTCAGTATATCTCGCTGTCTAAGCTGTCGAAAATTAGCGAGATATAGTGAACAGATATCGGTGTAAAAGATAATTTGTGCGAATATATCTGAGGATTTGAAGTACGTGTGTAAATCGTGATCGCCTTGTTTCATTCGTTATTGCTGACATTCAAAGTAAACCAAACGAAATTTCCCAAGAAAAGGGCTCATTGAGACGGTTAAAATGGTGTACTGAGACATCAAAATAGTTGAAAAAGAGAGGACAAACGCTATGCCAGAAAAGAAACAACCAAAAACAATTGGTCTAGCGAATTTTCGGTAGTATTATATGCTTACATCGTTTGCTTACATCAAAATCGTTGAAAAAGAGAGGACAAACGCTATGCCAGAAAAGAAATAACCAAAAATAATTGGTCTAGCGAATTTTCGGTAGTATTATATGCTTACATCGTTTGCTTACATCAAAATCGTTTAAAAAATAAAGAAAAAGGCAGAAATTTGTGCAGAGTTTGTCAAAAACCACCCACAAAAAAAAGTGATACGGCGCTTGGTAGATGATGAGGCAGTGGCCCAAAACCATCTTTTTAGGGATCGACCGGATACCGTTTTGCCTGATCCGGGTCGGTTCCAGATAATTTGATGTCAGTGCTGGACCGATTCCGGATCGGTACCGGATACCGGGTAATTAACACACAACAACGAAATAAAGTTGTTTATTTTTTTCCCATTATAAGTTGCAGCTATGGTGTTAATTTTCCTTTGTTTCACATTACTTTCTTACATTAAACACTTAGAAGTCTTACGCTATTCAGAATACCAGTATAGTATAATTGCATGTAGGCTACAGAACTGTTTTTGCAATGTTGCCAAATTCTGCAAATTTGTTTTTGAAACAGTCAAACAAAGAGCACTCACTAGGTTAATCAAGCAAAAAACATTTTTCTAGTTGAAGGATTTCTCATTGATTAGCCTACTGCGTGAAATTGCTTTTGTTTGCTAAAACTAGCCCCTGGTTCAAGCTGTCTTAACGGCCGCCATCTTGGTCGCGTTGGAAAGCTGGGATTCCCCGATTGGCACCTGATCACTCATCGCGGCGGGGGCCAGTCACAAGTGACGTCACGCGAAGCAAGTGAAGGTCACAGCCATTGGAGCTAGCAGGTGCCCGTCTCTTGGTGGACAGCCGGCTGGGAGTGGGAGCGCGATGGCGCCCGTAAACGAATTGCTTTCAACGATAGTGAATATAAATTAGGAAATACAACAATTTTAAACTACTTCTACAGTATTAAAAAGAACATTTTGCCGGCTAAAAATGGTTTCTTTTTTGCCTAAACCATACTTAACCCCGATAATTTAACATTACATTGTCCTCAATTAATGTCACTCTGGAGGTTTTTAAGTTGCTTGTAGCCGCCTGCTTGCATGACCCACTACGCAGGCGTAGCCCTCTCTATATAAGCGAGAACGTGGTCGGTCTCGGCATTTATTTTCCTCTCAATCTGTCAGGCGGTGACTCGAGAGGGGAGGTAGGGCAGGCTTTGGTTAAGTATGTTTTAGGCAAAAAAGAAACCACTTTTAGCCGGCCTGGCTGGGGGCTGGCAAAATGTTCTTTCTTTGTTTGCCAAACATATTAACCTGATAATTTAGCATCATCAGTAGACCTCGTCAAACATGGTGACGGGCACCGATCTGACGGGGCGCCCCGGGATGCAAGCAGGCTTCCTCCAAAATTTTTATTATAGTAAAAATTTGCACTTTATTCAGAACAGGATGTTGAAACAGAAAGTTGGATCTCTTTCGTAGGGTTTGGTGGCCCTGAAAAGGATCGTTGTTTTTTTTTAGGGTTTTTGCTTCCTTCTATGGATGGTTTAATATCAATTAAACTAATCGCACTTGTCATTGTTCTATGGATGGCTTGCTTCCATCTGGGATGGCTTGCTTCTGCTTCGTTCTGAGTGCTTAAGGGGGCTTGACCACAGTTCTGGCTGCGACCATTGGTCCCAGCCGGTGTAGTCCCTTTTCTTCTCTTGACATGTTCCTCAGGTAGTGGGAGGTGAATTTCGTTGAGTGACGCCAGGATGCGGCTTGTAGAATTTCTTCTAATGGGATGGCGTTGTGGAGTGCCCATGATGTAGAAATCGCTCTGACCTCGTGTGCTGTTGCTCTTTCCTTGTTTAGGTTGGCTTTTGCAACGTCGATGGTTTTCTTTATCCATCGGGAGATCATGGCGGCTGAGGTTTCTCCTGTTTGGAGGTCTATCGGTAGGAAAAGTTGATTTCTGCCTCACGGATGGATTTCATGTTGAGTTCTTGTGAGGTAGAAACAGAGAGCTCGGATGGGGCATAGTAAACGTTCTGGCTCGTCACCTGTCAAGGTTGAGAGGGCTGGGTTTGGTGGTTCGGATGGTTTCTGAGTTTTGGCTCGAAATCCAGCTCTTAGGTGAAGGGTTACCGAAGAGAAGTTTGGACCAGAGATGCAGTAGGCTGGGTCTGCTGATAGGGATTGGATTTCGGAACAGCGGGCGCTTGCTGCGAGTGTGACGAGGAAGACAGTTTCCCTGGTAAGGAGGTGAAGGGAGCTGTCTTGCATTGGTTCGTAGGGGGTTTCCATTAGGGATTGTAGGACGATTGACAAGTCCCAGTCTACGACATTTTTGAAGGTCATTTTTGAAGGAGCGGAGAAGAGCAGAATTTCGGTAATCATCGAGAAGGTTGGTCTTGTCTGTTGCCTTGAATACCGATTTTAGGGCTGAGCGGTAAACAAGGATTGAGCCATTGAGTTTGTCGATGTCGAAAAGGTCAGTGAAGAATCTTAAAAGTTCGGTAGAGGGATTGATTGGATTGATTTTCCTTGTGAAACACCAATGAAACCATTTGGACCAGTGATTGTCATACATTCTGTTTGTTGGTTCTCTGGTGGCTTTTGAAGCGATTCGGGTGGCATCATCTTGATGAATTCCAGCCTTCTTGAGGTGTTTGATGATAGTAGCTATGCGTGAAGGTTTAGACTGGGAAGGTTTGGTTGAGGTTTCGAGCCCTTTTGTTGAGACAGAAGATCTGAAAGAAGAGGGAGGGTTCGTGGGAGTGTCGACTAGGATGGATAGTATGTGTGGGAACCATGGTGTTGACGGCCAGGGGGAAGCTACTAGAAGGAAGAGGCTTTGACCTTCCTCGGCTTTCGGAAGTATTTGTGGATTTGGGTTAGGCACGGTCGAGACGAGCTGTCAGAGGAGAAAACTACGTTCGTCTTAAGGCTTTGCTGTAAACGTGGATTTTTAGTCACGAGTGATACAAGTCTTGATGTTGAAAGTGACGGTTGTTGATTTCCACTCGAGGCGTGGGGTTAGCCACGATCGTGACGAGAATCGGTGTGGGCTGCCAGTCGTTTGGGTCTTCATTCGTGGTGTAGGGTTGGTCACGGTCGAGACGAGCGCCTGAGATAAAGACATTGTCCGTCTTGAAAACTTCACTCAATTCGTGGGTTATGGTCATGAATGAGACGAGCGTTGGTGTAGACAGCCATGGTCGTTTTAATCTTCACCCGAGAAGTGGGGTCAGCCATGGTCGAGATTCTGGAAGAGGAGAGAGCATCATCCGTTTTGACTCTTCACTCAAAACATGGGTTTTAGCCAGGTTTGAGACAAGCACCGGTGTGGGTTGCTACAGATGTTATGATTTCCGCAGGAGACGTGGGGTAAGGTACGGTCAAGATAAGATACAAGAGGTGAAAACGTCATCCGACTTGACTCTTCATTCTAAAGCGTGGTTTTTAGCCACGGATGAGCCGAGAATCAGATTGGACGGCAACTGTTGTCTTGATTTTACTCGAGACTTGAGGACAGCCATGGTCGAGACAAGCAGCCAAAGGTGGAGACGGGCCTGTCTTGATTCTTCACTCAAAACGTGGGTTCTAACCACGAATGAGACGAGCATGAGTGTAGACAGCAGCTGTTGTCTTGATTTTTACTCGAGATATGGGGTCAGCCATGGTCGAGATAAGCACCAAGAGGTGCAAATGGCTTCCGTCTTGGTTCTTCACTCAAAACGTGGGTTTTAGCCACGAGTGAGACGAGTAGCAGTAGACAGCAACTGTAGACTTGATTTTCGCTCAAAACGTGGGGTCAGCCACAGTCAAGACAAGCAGCAAGAGGTGCAAAAGCTTCGCCTTGGTTTACTCAAAAACGTGGGTTTTGGCCACGAATGAGACGAGCAGCAGTGGACAGCAACTGTTGTCTTGATTTTCGCTCGAGACGTAAGTTCCACGGAGGGCTGATGGCAGTCGTCGAGGTATGCGCTTGCTTTGATTTGCTGTTGGTGAAGGTGAGCCAGGATTGGTTTTAAGACCATGGTGAAAATTCTTGGAGTTGCGTTCAAGCCCAAAGGTAGACAGCGGAATTCGTAATCTTGGCCGACGTAGATGAACCGGAAGAATTCCGTTGAGGATGGGTGAAGTGGAACATGAAGGTATGCATCCTCTAGATCTATGGAAAATGTCCAGTCGTTCGGTTTGAAGGAGAGGCGGATGGACTAAAGTATCTCCATTTTGAAGTGGGGATAGGTGGCGGAGCGAGCTGGACGTCTTCTGGCGGAAAAACATTTCTATAGACGGCGACATGGGTAACCCGGACTACGCTGGTCGCCCAGCGGTCGACGTGGATGGATGGCGGAGCGCCAGGGAAAAGCACGGCAGCCGTGCGGAGCGATGAGCGAAAGAGAACCGGGATGTAAGACATTGTGGCAAGATCCGACGTGAAGAAGATGAGCGAAAGGTACTATTCCTAAAGCCTAAGCGCAAAGCGTGCGACGAGGTGAAGACGTGAGGAAAAAAGATGGTCGCAAGAATGAGTAGGCCGTAAGGGAAGTCCATGGGGTGGTGATGGTTACCGTAAATTATATCGGACGTGGCGTTGAATAACCAGGGATTCTAGACTTCGCAAAAGCGTATTTTTGTTTGAATTTGAGACAAGTAGTGTTCTTGTCTCCTTCCACTTTATGTTCTGCTATGTCTGCATGCGGTGGATTGCGATGCCATTCGTGTCAGCTCCATTCCTCATGTATGCCATGTGTTGTTCGACTCTCGCTCGTACTCCTTTCCTGGTCCCCCTAATATATTGGTTAAATATATTTGATCTAACTTTTATACTTGACTCACAGCTTTAGAACCTACCGTTTGTGTGTGGAGCTGCTTGATGATGAGGACGATGAGGAAGATGATGAATCTGAACGTGATGCCACAGACGAAGATGACGAAGAACGTGTCCGCAGTCTTGCTTCTCTGTGTTTTTCCTTGCTGCTTAACTTACTTTCGCGTGGGGGAGGAGATCTGAGCAAAATCAAACACAGCATCGGTCTACTTCAACAAATACCACGGAATAAGAACAGTATATGGAAAGCTTCCGAATTGCAAGCTATTTTTATTTAATTTACCATTATTTACTGGTCATAGTTACAAAAATACTTTTTAGTAATCGATTGTGAGGCATTCTTAAATAAACATGTTCCCCAAGGGCTCTTGCATACTTTCTTCTTGGTATCGATACATAACTGCTAGTTTTTTTTTTCACTTTGCCAAAATAGATGTTGATGTTCAAATACAACGTACTCAAGTCTTTTAAGAGTTTTTTAAGATATTTCAAATTTCATGCAGTTGCACACTTACATGGTTGGTTGCAGCGCATATTGACACGTTTGCTTCTAATCGAAAAATAACTTCATTTGACACGTACAACTGACAGATTTTAACCCTTTGAGAGCTGCGGTTTTTTTATATCTCCAAAAAAGTAGGGGTAACCTGGACGGGGCTC